>JAYMTA010004135.1:0-13073 GCA_036897625.1 Pelargonium cotyledonis | reverse complement strand
ATAAAATCCAATTTTCACGTCTTTGTTATGCAAGAATATTTTTGCAGTTTTTAAGCTTATCTTTATTCTGCAATAGTGCAATGTATAATAGTATCAAATCAATCTTCAACATCATCATCATGCCCGGTTGCCCATGATTGGTGTGCTGTGTGAATTGGACCAGTAACCCTCAAACCTGCAATTACTTTGCTAAAGAGCAGTCTAGTTTTCCAAAAATTAGTCGCAACTTGTGAATCTAAAACACTAAATATATGCAATTATTTGCCTGCATAGAAGTCAAGGTTTAAGTGACACGGGATTTTCTATAGTGGATTTTTGGTACTTCTCTTCATAAATTTCACATATAGATTGACAATAAACTTTATTACAAAAAGCAGAAAGATAATCAATGCAGTTGCGCATTTAAATAAAAAGGGAATTTCTAAGCCAAGGACTGACCTCCTTGCATATCGCTCAAACTCTCTGAGGTTCATTGAATGAATGCTGCATGGTTCGAGCTTCCAATACCTTGTCCAAGACATAGTGACATCTGAAAGTATCAAAGAATGATATCACAAGTAACTTGTGTATTAAATTTGATAGGGTAACAGATTGAACAAACATGAAGGATTTACTAGTGGTACCTCCATGGGAGATGGTCAAGGAACATAGATCGCGAGACAATAATATCTTTGAAGCTTTCTCTGTCTGCTATGTAAGCTCTGTAATTTTGTGCATTCTCATTGTATCTCCAACCTTTCCACCGAGGAATTGGAGAGCTTGATTCTAGTGGCACTATATGGATTACAAAGCCTGGTAGAAACACCTCTGGAGGATCTCCTACCGACTTATTTTCAGGATTTGGGACAATTTCCATAAACTTAGATACAGCATTATCACATATATTATCATCAAAAGAGTTGTCATGAAAAGGATTGATGAATTCATCATCATCACCATCATCGTCATCAATTTCATCAAAATAACAATTTGCGTCAGTGTAATTCCAGAGGGAATACTCCTGATCCCCTACCTTGCTTCCTGCAGGTGGAAGTGACTTTTTTTAGTAAAAACACTCTACCTTTTATATTTCTACTCAAGTGTCAAGTGTAATGCATGTTCCCTCCCTAAGGAGCAAATTTGAAGCATTTCAGCTTGCAACATATTTTATGAGCATAAATTTATTAGTACCTAGAGCATCATCTCTATATTGATCATCATAAATCTGGTTATTTTCCGCTGCAGTGGCCTTAGGATCGAACTTTAACCCTCTTCTTTGGTACTTACTCATGTGAAGAAATCGGCACGCAAGTCTCAGAACAGCGGCTGAATTGGTTTCTGTATCTTTCGACAGAGATGTAATTGCAGCCGCGCGAAGCCGGAGGATTGATCCAACAGAAAGGCGCGAAGAAAATTCATCATTATACACAATGCTGAAAGAAGTCCAAAATCTTACACTAAGATAGCCACAAAAATTGAACTTGCCTTGAACAATATCAGCAATAATGGAGACAGATTACTTTACCTTGTAATGAATTCTGAACATGCATTTGCTACTACAGAATCCATGCATGGTAATGGCCCGAATGCATGGACGTGCAAGCCAGGAAATAGACGATATAGCTGTACAAATTAAAGGAAAATGACAAAAAAAGTTGGTAAGGAAGTCAAATGGAAAAACAAAACCATCTTACAAAGTGACAATCTTATATTACAGAACCATTTTTGCTCTTCTCTAGATGAGTTTTTTTCCGTTACTAATCCTTGAAGGAAAGGGGTTCGCTTTCCAAAATAATTTGCAGAGATGTGTAACAGTCTGCTTCCATTATTTAAGGATAACATAGACAGGTGTACAAATTTGTATCCTTAGATTACTCATAACATTTAATTCAGAGACATGAGCTCAGATATTGTACAGCAAAACTTTTCCAATATGACCTAAAATATACTTTCTGGAGAGTGGTTCGTTTTACATGAATGGTGTCCTTTGTAGAGAAACAAAAAGTAGAATGTGATAATTCTTATATTTGATCATTTGGAGGGAACCCTTTGTATAGGGTAAACAAGAGTTGACAAACCAAATTGACTAACACAAGAAGAGACGAGCACATTTTAGGGGCATGAACTTTGATAAAATGTACAAATAAATCACTTTTAACAAACTTTGTTCAAATAGGTGCATGAACTCTTTCTTTTGTTGGTAAAGACAAGCCAGAAAATAGCAACCCAGAAACCAACCCCCGCCTAAGGATCAATCATGATCCATTTATCTTTCATCACCCCAGCAGCATCATCTTCCACCAGTCACAGCCTCCTCCGGCATAGCTCTGAAAATCTTGAGATGATCAGAACAGTCACTGCTTAACCGTGCGAGCGTATCCGCAGCACCATTGCATTCTCTATAACAGTGATCAAGCCGGGCCTGCCAGCTCCTTCTGATTAGAGATTTAATCTCATCAACAATATCCTCCAGCAACCAAGGCACGGAGGCCTTCCCTCCAACAATTTTAACCACCCCTTTTGAATATTGAACAATTAAATTAAATTCGCTAACGGTGTTAACTTATTCCGTTATAAATAATTATGTGACAGTTTATCTATTTTTTTTTTGTTTTGACGTGGAGTATGACGTGTATAATTGTGATGACAGAGTGACGGATAACGATGATGTGTTAAAAAAAAAGTACTCTAGGCCTTGAACAATTATATGAAGACAAGGGGCTAAGGGCATGCTCAGGTAGTTGGGAATAGTACAGATGCAGATTCGGCAAGATTCCCATTAGATAGATATTCCACATCAAGATACTGTATAATGATGGGTGATAATTTAGTCTCCTAGAAGAGGCAAAAGCAAGATGTTATGGGTAGATCTAGTGCAAAAGCTGAATATTGGGGTACGATTTTAGCAACATGTGAATTTATTTTGTTAACACAACTTATTCAAGAGTTAGATTTTTTAACAAATACTCAGATGAGATTGATATGTGACTATCAAGCAACTGTACATATTGCCTCCAATCTAGTGTTTCATGAAAGAACCAAGCATATTGAAATTGATTGTCATTTTATATTTTTATCAGAGAAAAAAGATTATGTTAGGATCAATTGCTACTAGTTTTGTCAATTCCAAAGACCTGATAGACGTCTTTACCAAATCTCTTGGAAGACCTCGCATAAGCTACATTTGTAACAAGGTTTGTGCATATAACCTATATGCTCCAGGTTGATAGGGAGTGTTAGGATTGTACAAGTTACCAATCAAGATTAGGAAGTTGTGTGATAGTAGTAAATTAGTTTTGTTTCCTATTTTTCCTTTTTGTAGGTTAGTCGTCATGTACAAATTAGTTGCTGATTTCTTGATACAATACATAAAATTCTCCTTTAATTCTACTCCCTCATATTAAAGGAAATTAAACTAAGGCTTAATATTACAAGATAAATTAAGAATTTCAAGAAATTTCATAAACATATCCTTAAAATGCACTAGTATAGAATATTTATGAAACAACTTGACTGATATAGATGCAGTCAGGCCTTGCAAGACAAACATAAATATAAAGAATTTTGAGCATAATATGGTCGTGTAACACAGCATTATCAATTGCTCATTAATATGAAAATCCAACAGCCATGAACAAGAAATACCAGATAAGATAATCACATTAATTTCAGAGAGAGAAAGGCATACTCTCAATCCTAGAAGTGAAGCAATAGCACCTCCTAAGGAATGCCCCACTATGCGCAGCATATATCCTTCACATTCACATCCAGGTCCCAATAATGAGGAAAGCAAACCACTTGATTCATTCTCTGCATTAAAATTGTAAAAATAGAAAGAAAAAAAAAAATCAAAACAATATGAACCAAAGCCAAATGCTTATGAAAACCAGAGGAGGGCTACACATTGCGCCAATTTCTATTCTTCTTTTTAATCCAGGAAAAAAATAATGACTAAGCAGTCTTAAACACCATACACAATCCATCTGAGACAATTAAACACAAACCACACTGTTCATCTTGAACCAAATTTCTTGTTTTAACTGGTTTCGAAACTGATTCAGATGAAACACTTAAAACTCTCAAGGATGAATGGATAGAAACAACCAACTTCCAGACTACCAAATAATGAAATACGAGATAGTTACTAGGTCGTCAAGCTATCTTGTGAAGATAACATCAGCAAACAAAAATAGGGTGTTCTCATCAGATAATTGCTTCCAAAAACATGAAGTAAGAAATTTACCACCATCTCTAGGATTTCCTTCAATTTGCTTGAAAAGATCCCTTGCAGCCTTTACTATACCCGAATGCCCATGGTGCGGAAAAGATGATTTGACACTTTGCTCCACATCAGTGTGAATATGACTATTACTGTATACAAGAGCAAAACCGTTTTCATTCAAGGAACAATGATTGAAAACTAAGCATGAGAACACCGTATACAATAAGGTGTTAATGACATAAAGATTTCCTTTTGCTAAAGGCAGTAGGCAAACTTAGACGAAGTATAAAAATGACCTCCAATTTGATATTGCCTATAATATAGCTATTGACAGTGAAGCTAGCCTATGTTTTTTTATCCATTACTAGACTATTTATCTACAGGCATCTGAAGGTGTGTGTGTGTGTGTGTGTGTGAGAGAGAGAGAGAGAGAGAGAGACATGCTTTATCAAACCATCCATGTCTTCTTCAGAAAGGATACATTCTTTACATAAACCATCAGTTATGAGGTCTTCAGGGGTTTCAGTTCCACGCACAGCAACCGCTACAGTTCTGAAATGATGTAGAACCACAACAAAATATGCAGCTTCACACTTGGTCTGAACCAGAAACAAATACAACAAAGTAAAACATTATCTGGGTTAAGTACCATAGTCAACTTCACATGTAAACGGCACCACCAACATTGTGCATTCAGATGATATTTGGGCCTTTAACCTGAATGTTAAACCGGTTATTATTGAGTGTGGCCAACCTAATCTGAATTTAACAGCATTTCAATCTGTTTACATCATTTTTCATGTCTGCGTGAATGCACTCATTTTAAACTATTATCAAGAGTTTTTTTTGTCGGTATTATCAAGAGATTTAACTTCTCTAACCATTTCATAATTATACATGCAAACTCATCATGAGTACAACTAACACAAGCTGCACATCAGCAGTTTCCACAATCAACCTGAACATTTGTAGGACTAGTGGCAAGAAATCCATCACTTCAGTAAACACAAACATCTAGATGCCTTATCACCATAAAAAATCCAAATAAAGCCTATGCAATCAATGTTTGTGAGCTAACTTATGCATACTTTGCATGAGTTCTAGTTCTGATAAAGGCTTGCCCTTCTCAAGTCATGGTCATTATTCAGTAATAAGTAGAGGCCTACGCAGATGCAAACTGGACAAGAAAGGTAATTCTAGAGGCATAACATAATAAGAAGCAATTCATTGCTGACATACTTCAGAACAGAAGTAGAAATTTGAGCTAGTGCCCGCAGTACCTCTATTGTTCCTTGGCTGAGGATCTTTTATATTTATTCACTCCTTTCTCTCTAAAATTCAAAAAATTATAATCTAATTGTATAATTCTGTTTATCTTCATGACTGCTATCAATGTGATAACAATATAGTTTTTTTCTAGGAATATCTCATTTTTTACACAATGACGATAACTATATCAGTGACTGATTAAAAGAAATACTGTGCAGATATTTGTTTTCATACAAATAATAGAATAAGACACTAAATAAACTCACTTGACAAACACGTCCTTGTCGAAGTGCTTCTGGAGAAAGCTGAACACATTTTAGAAAGGCTGCTGCATGACCTCGCCACCAGTTATCTCCATCAAGCTTGGGCCGCCTAGGAGGAATAAGAAGAAAACATTGAAATTGTTAGAATCTATTAGTATTAGGTATTTGCATATATTTAGGAATTGTACAGAGTTAGGAAATAAAATTGTACATTAATAGTTTCCTATTTTTTTTAGCCAATCTTCTTGTATAAGTATGTGATTATTCTTCGGAAAATACAACAATTAAATGTGTCTACTTCCACGTGATATTAGATACCTAAAAGTCGGATTGAAATAGTTTTTCGAGCACCGTCAGGTCTATTCTCGTAACAGTCAGCCATTATCCATAATTTGATCATGCATCGATGATCAGAGAGCACTGACCGGTCACCCTCTTCCATTGGGGACTTCATTCCCGCCACCACTCGACTCGCCAGAGTAGGTTTTTGTCAGATCTACACTAATTTAGTGCCCTGTTTTTTCACACAACCTAAATATTCGGACTCATAAGGTGCTGAATAGTCAGAAAACTGAAACCCAGCCTCCATTGTGCCGGTCAATTACCATGGGTTTTTCCAGTCAGTTTATTGTTCTGCTTTCTCGTGCCAATCAATTCAAATATGTTTCTGGTCATCTTTGTCGTCATTATATCGAATTCTGACACCAAAACAGGCACTTTCTCCTCTTTTGTTGCACAAACTCAGTAATTACTAGTGAGAAATTAGTTGGGATTACAAATTATTTGTCTTCTACGGCTTTGGTTGAACTATGGTTTATGAGTAATGGGTAGAAGATCATCTCACTAAGAAAAGTGATGATATTGTTGTTGCAGACAGGTAACAATGTAAAAGGGTTAATGCCTTGTTTGGTAATATTTTATGGCAATCCATTGATCCTAAGTTATATACCATTTACAAAGCCTATCGCACTTGCAATCAAGTTTGGAACAAGAATTAGGCCCAGTGCAGAAGCTGAATATTAGATAGACGTTTCATATTAGGATCTAGCGTAATGATTGACGATAATCTAGTCTTCTCATTCTGGAACAGTAAAAAACAAGATGTTGTAGCTAGACCCAGTGCAGAAGCTGAATATTGAATAATGACTTCAGCAAGGTGTGAACTCATTTGGGTAAAACTTCTTCAGAAATAAAAATTTAACAATTCAATTCTTCTACTTGTACAGAAATAAAATACATTAAAAAATGAGACATAAATATTAGGGGATGGTTGAACTTAAAGTTTAAGCTAGTAGTTGAATATACAATTGTAACTCTAATATGCCCCTTCATGTGTGTTGAGGTGTTAAAGACCCCATAACTTATGGGATTTAGAAATTCCTAATTTACATCCTTACATTCATATATTAGTCAACTTATTTCCATTCATACATTAACCCTATAGAAATTACATGCATGCATGCATGGACATGTTTATATATGTGCAAGCGTGCTCACATTTCTGTTATGTATTGAATCAAACAAGATACTTAGCGGATTAATGACCTGTGTCTTGACCAGGGAGTCAAAATCCCTTGTCTATAGAGCCACGCGCAAGGAAATATGCAAGGATTTCTTCCAACATCCAGCAAGGGACCCTGCAGCAACTAGCACTTAAATAAAATTTACTACAAGCCAGGATAGGTAAGACAATAACGCGTCACGTCACAATACCGTATATGCAGCTTCGGCAAATTTATGAAAGATAATAGCTTCCTGTATTTTATCTTGTGGGGCCTCCATGAACCCTAAATAGGTTTTTGGGGATTGGCTATGCTTCTCTATTAGAGCTAGACCTGAACAGGAAAAATAAAGGTATCAATAGCAGCAGTACATGAATAGATAATAACTTGAAGGAGTAATTATGTATGCTACCCTGAGAAATTTTCACGACACTGTTTTATTCCACTATTTCCGTCAGTTAATATTGATGGAATATTCTATATGCATTATCTTCTTTATCGTCACGTGCAAGACATGTGACATATATTTCTATTCTCTCTTACTGGAGTAGCACCATCTCTCTCTCTCTCTCTCTCTAGATGAACACCTACCCTTTCTTTCTCACCAGAGTTAATAGCTTGTTGAGTTTTTTTTAATTCATTTTGATTTAGAATTAATAAGATTGTTTTTTTTCTATAAGAAATGGAAGGATGCAATTGAAAACTTGAAGTCACATAAAAGATAAAATTGTCATTTCATATCATTAGCTGACAAAGTTAATGCCAAAATAGGGATAATAAACTATAGGGTAGTCATATGTTGTGGAAATAAATTATTGAGTGGTTATGTGTTTGTGGGAAAAACCATAAGGTACTTATCGGCAATCAACCCTAATTTCAAATGTCACCAACACCACCACAACAGAATACTAATAAATATATCAATGACCAAAAAGAAGGTGATGGAATAATAAGTTCCACTTGGCTGACCATTGAATTATATTCCCTCTTTCTAAGATCTAAAGGCACAATGCGAAGGTGTTAAATACATGATATAAAGTACTTAGATATGTTCAGAAGATGTGTTCTATTCTATGAAACACAGAAGTAAACATGCAGCTGCACTTAGATATGTAATCTGGACATACGAAAAACAAAATATATAGAACAATGCTGTAATAAAATAATAAATATCTATTTGACATTGTAAGTGCAATTACTTATTTAAAACATACATATACAACAACTCCATAAATTTAATATCAAAATATGAGCTCCATCATCCATTGAATGACAGAAAACATCAGAAAGCTGTTGGATAAGTGAAGATCTATTAGGTTTTATGTAGTGCTTGGTGTCAATACATAACTGATAACTTCTATGGAACTGTCATAGAATTTGCAGCTATATATCAGTCTTTTTCCTTAGGAAGAATACATAAAATCAGTATAGTGTTAACACAAGATCATGCAAAAACAGTCCTGACTTAATGTTTGATTATGATTTATGAGTAATAGTTATTGTTAAATTTATTTTATTGATAAGGATTACTTGTTATAACTAGTACAAGAGAGATTGCTTAACATAGGAGATTGAGAATAGAAAAAAGGAAATAAGCAAGATTAGAAAATAAAACTAAATTTTACTAAATATGATATACTTTCTAATATCACTAACATCTTTCCTGATTCTACTAAACTTAGAATTGAATCTTCACACTCCCCCCAAACTGGAGCATGAAAATCATATTGATGTGAAAGCTTAGATTTTCTAACGAGAGAACTTTGATTACATAACATTGTATGATCACATAACTCAGGGACTACGTTTTGGTACTATGATTAGATGAGAAACTCATAAACGTAAAGTGATTTCATAACTCAGGAACAGCATTTGGGTAGTAGTGTGGTCATATGATAGGCTAAGGCCTGAAATAACGTATATTTGGAAAAAGAAGAATTTGGATTGCTTCCTCCAATGGAACACGTGGTGGCGGCGCATGACAGTGAGGAAGAGGCTATGATTTCTTTATGAGATACTCCCCCTCACATGCAAGCATACCATGCATAGGGAGGATGAAAAGAAAAATAGTAAATGATTATGAAAAGAAATTGTAAAATTTGATAATGGACTACATATAATGGCTTAGACTTTTACTACTAATATGTCAACCTTATTAGTAAGGTCACTTGCATTATTATATGTAACATTTTCACTTTATATTTATCCGATATGGGACTTATTTCAACCACTTCAACATTTTCTCTCACGTGCGAGCCTCAAATTTTTCTTTCATCGGTGGGCTCAACACGTGTATAATTGGGGGCCTTTTAAATTGGCACTCCCCTCACGTGTAAGTATTTTTCTTCTACACGTGCGTTGCTACTAGAATGACCATCTGTAATCGGACTGCGGACCGTAGACCACAAGGGGGAGGCAACATAAACGGGCCCAAGCTTGGATCAACACTAGCTTTCATACCATGTTAAATCCGATAATGAGATACATATAATGGTTTAAGCTTCTACTACTAAAAGGTTTAATAAAATCTTAAAGAAAGAAAATACATGAAAATATTATTGAAAATAATAAATTATTGGTCAGACAAACAACCTAAGGATGCCGCCGGAATGATGGAAGGTTCAAGAGACTCTCAAAATAGTGAATCGAGAGGCTCTGATATCATCTTAAATTTATTTTACTGATGTGAATTACTTGTGATAACCAGTACAAGTGATTTAGACTAGAAATAGGAAATAAGCTAGAGTGCTAGACTAAAGGATTAAACTAAACTTTCCTAAATACAATATATCTCAATAATTTCACCAACACATTTCCTAACTCTACTAAACTTATAATTTAATATTCACATTTACAATTGAGTCAAGCATCCATGCTGATATGTATACCTTATCCGTATTTGATTTTTATAAACCTCAAATATAGAAATAACTAAATAAGTCAAGTTTGGCCAGGTTGCAGCTATATTGCAAAAGTGCAATTTCTCACCATCACATATGAAGGAAGACGCCAAAATACCCGCCCAGAAGATCTAAAGTTTGTGAAATTTGGAAACTGCATAAAACCATACAATCAATTAACAATTTGCAGCAGATGAGGTCAAGACAAACCTGCCAAGAGTTCCAAATGTCCAGTGCCTGATGCACGATAAGCAACAAGATCGCCCAACAATTGTGCCACCGAATGAACTTCATCTTCCTCTAGTGCACTCCTAGACCAATGAGAAATTTAAAGAAAAGAAATTCAGGAAGTTATACTCAATTAAGATGTGAAGATAAACTTAAAAGCAGAGACGCCTACAAGTATCTGACACGCCCCAGACAGCACAAAGCCTCACGAATGCCTTGATCAAATACCTCCTGATAGTGAGCTTTCCATGCATCATCTTCAGCTGCATAAAAGGACCTCCATCTGAAAACCTCAGATCCTGAAAAACACTGTCCTAGTGCGACAACACACGCCATTACCATAAATAAAACCAGTAAGTTTTGGTCCCATCCTCTACTATTTGCATTTGTCTCTGCATTAGAAACATAGCCAAAGAGAACTGTAAGTTTACTCATAAAAGTAATGAATGTTAAAATGAGGATGTGATAAATATATATATATGACAGAAGTTCATGTATACACATTCTAGGAACAATAGGCCAGTAGGATGGAACTCTATACCTTGGTAAAACTACCTATAAGTAAATCCGTGTGCCCAACAACCCTTCATCTTGACCCTAATTTGTGTATTAGTTTATTTTCCAAATAAAATGTAGTTGAGGTTCGGCCAACTACATCTTGAGACCAGTATTATGTAGGTAGAGAAAGAAATTAGGCGTTTAGGTAAACCTCATTGTTTTTTTTTTTTTAGTTTTTATATATATTACAGTTTTAACTTTTAATACTATGCAAGATCATTTTTTATGGTTGTCCTTTTTCTTTTCCAAACATTAGCTTCAATAAAACTGGTTCAGTGATGATTTTATGTTAGAAACAATGAACCAGATTTTATGTTTGACGAAACAAAATGCCATCACTCAACCAAATCATTCAGATTAAGAGATACAAGCATACAAACTTGTATCTAATTGTGAACGGTATCACAAGGCACTGCTTGTTCACAATTTTATCTAGGTTTTGGAACTGTTTATAAACACAAGTTCAAAGGAAAATAATTTATTATTATTCTTTTAAAAATCGCAGTCAATATTCTATTAAGGTGAATAAACCATAATAATCTGTATGACTAGATACCAGGATATTTAATCTGACTGTAATGAGTGCACAGGTACTAATGCAAAGAAAGAAGGAAAAAACAAAACTTTCTCCGGCCAGTGGTAGAATGAAAGCACACTGCTAGGTATCCAGTGGTTTGTAGTATTGGATAAATAATTAAATCAATGTTTTTTTTATAAGTAATTAGTACTTAAATTATTCTGCTATCGATTAATAAACCACATCCAAAGGGGAAGACCTTCTCAGTCTTTTCCTTCAATTGTTCTGCAAATGGAAAATTGTGGCATCACCCTTTGTTGAGAGAGAAAACTCAGATGCATGCAGAGAACCTACCTATATGCACGTGATCAACCTGAGACTATCAAGTCCATCAATTTTGTGGGTGTGGACCAAGGGTTAGGACAAAACAATGGACAACCCTGTAGAAGGATAACTTGAATATTTTCTAACTGGCCATTACGATTAGAGAAAGATTTCATACAAAATTGGCAATTGACCAAAAGTGCAAATGCATGGACAAGAGGTACAAGGGGTACATGATCTATAAGGCATCTAAACAATAATCATGATGTCAAAACAATGTAAAATTTCTGATTTTTATCCTAGTACAAGGGGAACATAATTGAACTTTAGATCAAATCCTTTTAAAAACGCGCATCAGTCTTCTCAATACCCCACCCCTCCCCGCACGGCCGCCCCTCTTATTCTGAGTTCTGGTTGACACTTATTTGTTCACCTATAGACACTAACAACATGTATAACACTCTCGGCTTAATCAGGATCTTGATAAAAGCATCCACATCCATCCCTTGATAATCTCTAATGCACAATTTTGACTATGGCTTGTGACATGAATGGTTATGGACAACAAATTACAGAAACAGACTTATCTATGTGATATGAGAACTTAACTAATCAATAAGAAATGATATTGTAACCCACACTGAAAGATTGTGAAGTTTATTGCCACTAGATATACTAATTGGGCTCTTCACCTAATAGTTTAAGCTTTTGGGTTGAGTTAAGTTTAACATGGTATCAGCTTTGGGTTTGTTGAGCATTGTGACTCATCTTTGTTGCCTCCCTTCTTGGTCCATGTGCAATGTCCATTGTGTTATCCAGTCTGCACATGTAGGAGAGTGTTAATGTTCTCGTATTGAAGGAATGTGAAGTCTATTGCCACTTGATATACTAGTAGGGCCCTTCGCCTAACAATTTAAGTTTTTAGGTTAGAGTTAAGTTTAACATGGTATATTGATTTGACTATTTTTTCTGAGTCAAATCAAAGGTCCTGGTACGTTGTCGTATGGTCTTCTTTTCCAAAGCTAGGGTTTCTGATTAAGTTCTATTAGGTCTTCTTTTCCCCAAATGTTAGGGATTTTGACTAAGTTAAAATTAGGTCTTCGATGTGAGATGGTAGCAGTGATCCACGTGCGGGCAATGACTGTGGGCCTGCACATGTAACGCACCGTTAAGCGATCCCCTGAATGTGTGTCCGAGGAAACGCCTCCGGAGTGAGAATAAGTCTTCACACAAACAGAAAATATGTAAAGACTGATAATCGAATCTCCGAATATCGTTCTTGATATGAAAAATATTCGAAGATTGATGATG
>JAYMTA010004134.1:0-13075 GCA_036897625.1 Pelargonium cotyledonis | reverse complement strand
TTAAAGTACATGAAATGGAAAACACTAGAACCACTTCAGCAGCAACAACTAAATTTGTTAATGACATCAGAAAATTTTTGGACTGTTCGAAAATGCATGATAATCTTTCTCCATTTTTTAGAGTCATGCTGACCAAACAAATATCCAAATTGATATTTTAATTAATAGAATTGCGAACTTGCCAAGAGTCTTTGGCCAAGTTAATAATGCTACCTTTATAAACTGTGATAAACTCGATCAGTTCTGAAAGGTAACAGTATTATGGGATGTGTGTGTCTAAGTGAAAGCAAGTACATCATAGCTATCTTGCTGCTTGCTTTTACCTGAACATTTAGCATTGCACCCACTTTCACTTGGACAAAGATATCCCACCTAAAACAATTGTTGTGGTATTTTTGTCAAAAAAAGAAGGCTAAATGTAAACTTGCTAACGTTTGGGCTATTTCGCTACTCATGCTAAGTAATTTTTAAAATTGCATTAACAGTAGAAAACATTCAATAAACAGCAATTATTGATACCTCGTTCTCGCCTCTCAATATTCCTTATACGGACCATTACATGTGTATCTCTAGAAACTGTTTCAGTTAATTCCTCCCAAGTGCTGTAAAGCTGTGCTCGGCATTCCTCAAAAAGCAAAGGCTCAAATACTCTGACATACTCTTCAACTGATTCAAATGAACCAGGAACACGTTGTAGCTCCGCATCCCCTGGTGGCTAATAATCAGTATTGGTTACAGAAAGATATAGAGACAAAAACTGGTTACAGAAAGATATAGAGACAAAAAGCAACAACAAGCTTCCATATGAGAAGAAAAATAATATTAACACATACATAAATAAAAGAGGCTCTCAACTAAAACAGAATACAATCTTAAGCTAATGAATACATATATAATAACCAATGATTCCAAAAAGGTGAACAATGAAACTTAATACATTAAAAAAATAAGAGTTCAGTTTAGTCATCTAAATATTCGAAACAGCCTGCATGATTTTCATCTGTAATGAATTAACATATGAAATCTCTATAGGCATAAAGCAATAAGGAGATAGGAGTATACAGCAAAAACAAAACTATTATCAGTTAGCAGAGGGAAATGACAACAGAAAGAGTCAAGAAGTAACATGAACATTATTTTATTATTTAATACCTGGAGTATGCCAAAACTTCTCATTGGTCACTTCACGTATAAGACGTTCCACTGAAGTATCTTGATAAGAGGTACTGGTCACAATTTGCTTCTTTTCTGGAAGATGGTTCTTCCCTAATTTGGGGTGCATATTGCTTTGACCAATCAAAGCTGGTTTTCTATTAATTACCTGTGAGTTCTTCAGCTGTCTTGAATTAGCGGGCTGCTTCCACAAACTTTGCCTTGAAACAGGCTGTAGAGGTACCTCTGTAGATAGATCAATGTCACCATTTAACCTCCTAGGATTTGCTAATAGTCCAGAATTCATGTCACCATTGCATTCAACTTTAGGTTCACTCCATTCAACTGGAGTGCTTCCTTCACTATAAGAAACCTCAACTTGTTTCTCATCCTTAACCGTAGGTGGGATTTCCTTTTCTACAACAGGTTCAATAGGTGGAGGAATGTTTCGGACATCTTTGATGTTACGACCGGTCACAGGTCCAGGAATGTTCTGCCTCCTCGGTGTTGAGGTTTTGATAGGAACAGCTTGCTTGACATCCTCTAATTTAAGAAACATAGTTTGCCTATTTCGTTTCTTTCCCAGCATTACTTCCTTGTGATGGTCTACTTTCCTCTTTACAGAATTGTTAGCACACCTAAGTGCATGAAATGCTTCAGTACCTTTAACTTCTCTATGTTTTGTAACCGAACCAAGTTCCTCCCAGCCATCTACAGATAAATCACCTCTAACATTGCCTTTCTGATGATCGTTGATATCTGAATCGGATTTCAATGAAGCATGACTATTATTTTTTTCCTTGGTATTTTCAAAATACTTATTGGCATCAGAAGAAACACTCTCAGCAACCAAACCAGAAACATGATGACCCAACATTTCAGACATGCCCTGTTTTTTGGAAACTTTACCCTGTACTTCAATATTACAGCTTCCGCTTACATCAGTTACACCCTCAGCATCAGACCATTCTCCTTCTTCTCTATCAACAGCTTGAGCATCTACAGAGCTTGAAACTAACAATGGTGATGCTTCCAACTCACCATGACGTAGCTTAGACTGTGAAGCAACCTTGGGAATCAGCCCCCCTTCCATCTTCTGGGGATTTGTAGATAGGTTTGTCCTTTGCAGCTGGAAGCTGACAATACTATCACTCTCCTCATCATGTTCAGCAGGGTCTTCGTTAAGATCAAATATCGGCCTTCCTCGAGAACCCATCTCATATGTAAAGGCATACAAACAAAACTGTGTATCGGAAAAGTTTTAACTAGCACTCATTCTTTTATCTTCTTAGCAAAAGATGCAACATACCAAAAAAATGACGCAAGGTAATGAATCTTGGTCAAACTGGCCAAATGAATTCTATGAGAATGTCTCCTGCAAATCAAGTCCAGCAAAACAATTAACAATCTAATAAAACATTGAACGTAAGGAAGTACATTAATTCAAGAACTGTTAATAACACTATAAAGATGTATTTTTAAGACTAAGCCTACAATTCTCGGATTAATTTGGCAAGCGAACTAAGCATATGGTAATTGCACAAATAGATAAATATCCAAAAGTTAAAACCATTTCAAAGTCTAAGGTAACTCTAATAAGTAATAACATGAATCTACATATCCAATCAAACCAAAATATGCTATGAAAACATGTCATAAGCAATACATCCCATGACTGATAATGTTATATCAACATGTTAAATAAAACTTACACACTTCAAACAATGAATGCAATGCCCCTCAAAGTCTAATCAAAAACTTCAACAGTAAATAAATAAATAACATATATAAAAAGTAATACTCCATCTGTGCCAAATAAGTGTCCACTTTCTCATATTTGTAAGAATTAATTATAAGTTGGTTAGGACTGGGCATTCTCCCTTATATAATCATCTGCTCTTGTCATAACAAACTCATGCGGTTCTAACTAACATATCATAGAGATTTCGGAAGTTTTTTCTATAAAGAGAAAGTGCGAGATTAAAGGTAAAGACTTTTCATTGTCAAAAATGAGAGGGTAACCAGTGGTATATGTGTACTAAAAGAACTCGAAAGCCCAATGTAATGCCATACATAGCAATAAGCACACAAATCAATCATCCTTCTACAATATTACAACACTGAACATAGAATTCACCAATGGCCACATAAGCAGAACAAGTTTTGAAATCAGTACAAGAAAATCCTAATTAAAAGCCATCAATGGCAGATTAGCTATGCACAAATCAGAAGCCCTACAAGATGCACAGTGATCAAACCTAACCAAAATCTGCATATTCCAATCAAATATGTAAATGACCCATCAACTCTGACCTAAGAACAAACTACACATACTACCATCAGTCCCAGATCTAAACTACATATTTTCCAATCCAAGCCCCTCGTATCATGGCCAGTTCAAATTCTCACACCAAGCTCACAATTTCATCTCCAAAATAGTGGTTACAGCTCAGGCAAATCCAAACCAGATCAAACCCAGAATGTGCCATTGAACCAGTCAATACTTTTCCCAATATTTTCGAAATGTTTCAATCTGGAGCCACTAATTTCCAACTCAAAAGCAATTTGTTCACAAAGAGAAACTCAGAAATTATAAATTGCAGTTATGCATTTAAGAACAGCAATTCTAAAGTTAAGAAATCCGAGGTTTTACCTCTCGAGGAAATTTCTAGAAGGAAGAGAAGTAGAAAGAGAGGCTCCTCGTGTACAGCGAAAGGTTTCAGCAATAGCAACCAGAAGTGAGAATGGGGAAATACGATGAAACGAACGGTGTGGTCACGGGTTTATATAGGAAATTTTAAGACCCCTCGCCGGACGGGGTTTTCTCCGGTCGCCGTCAAAATTCCCCGGCGGATACTTTAGACCTATCTTTGTCAATTGCCCAAAATGCCCTACTCATTAACTTTGTTTTCCAGAAACGCCTTTCCCGTTGGGAAGAATTGATTTCTGAGCATTGAACTTGCGTGTATGATACTTGTACGTAAGAAAAGTATCCTTGGAGAGGACGTGTATTTATGAATCTAATTCTAGATTTGTAGAATTTCATGACGGAGCCAGAAATTTTCACAAGAGGCCACAAAAAAAAGCTAAGAGTACTTGAGAGAAAAATAAACTATAGACTGGGCTTCACTAGTATGTAAGGATTGGGCCTCCAAAGTGGCATGGACCGGGCTGTCTGATGGCAAAGAGACGCACTCTTACACCAAACCAAGTAACATTGTTGCGATATTTTGGATAAGTTTGGAGTCGAACGCGGCATGTCAGGGGTAAAGAGACGCACTCTTACACCAAACCAAGTAACATTGTTGCGATATTTTGGATTTCATAATTATTTAACATAAGCCACTGCCGGAAGTATTACTTAATTAATTCTACGAATTATTAATAACATTTTGTTATTAGTTTCGGCATTCGTTGGTGTCGAGTTTAGCTTTGTTCTTAAATCTATGAATTAGGTGACTCATCGTTTAGCGAAACCATCAGTTTCGTTATCATATTGCTCGGGTTGGTTAGGTTTTATTTGTCTTATTCATGTTTCGGACTTGCTTTTGCTTGATTTGAGTTAAGTAAAATTTATCTAGTTATTAAAAAGAAAATTCAACGAATTCAAAAGTACAAATCCACTCTTGAATTGTTATCGCGTTGTCCG
Organism: Pelargonium cotyledonis; assembly: GCA_036897625.1. Taxonomy (NCBI): domain Eukaryota; kingdom Viridiplantae; phylum Streptophyta; class Magnoliopsida; order Geraniales; family Geraniaceae; genus Pelargonium; species Pelargonium cotyledonis. The sequence continues at coordinate 8,274 of JAYMTA010004134.1, read as the reverse complement.
CCACCCCGCCTAGCCCCAACCAAGCCCATGGAAACTTCGCAAAAGGAAAGTGCAAAATAGCATGACTAATTTTCCCTCAAACTCCTTCACATTGAAGAAAACTAACCGGAACATCAACCCGTCGAGCTATCAACCTCTCAAGGACAAAGAGACATCCCGACATAGCTCTAAAAAAACGTTTCGCTTTACCTTGGATTGGAGCCTCCCATAATTGCTTCTGAATAGGGACATTTGGCCCACTCGTAATTAATGAATCTCTGGTCATCAAATACCCACTCTTGACTGAATATTTCCCTTTCTGCTCACGCGCTCAATACCACGAGTCCCTGTCAACACTATGACTTAGCTTAATTTTCTTTATCATTTTCCAAGAATCATCAACAAAAATCTCTTTGAAAGTGTCACATTCAAATCTCAGCTCCCATACTCCTAAAGGTCAACGACCAATAAATTAGGCGAAACAACATCTCCAATGCACGACCGTACCTACATGATAAAACCTAAACACGCGACACCCACAGATCACGAAGTGCCCGAACAGTGAATCCTGAAACCTATGTGGATAACACTACCTTGTCTAACTAGGTTCTGAGCTGCATGTATGCTCCTCCAGATATACCTTGGGTTTGTTCCCAATGGCATTTCAAAGAATGAGCATCTAGAAGCATACTTTGCCCTGAAAACTTTACTAAAGAGCGAGGACGGACACCTCAAGTCTCCATGGCTGTTTGCCTAGCAATGCAAGATTAAACAAATGAATATCTCTGAAACTTAATCTGCCCTCTGATTTTCCTGAATATAGCCCCTTCTAGACTTTCCAATGAAGGCCCCACGCTGCACCCTTATTGAACCTCCACCAATACTTGCTAATTATCTATTCAATTTTATTGCAAGTTATGCATGAAATAAGTGCACTCCTATGCGATACGTAGGAATAGCTTGAGCACCTGCTTTAATTAGCACATATTTACCTACTTTCAACTACGCCTGAGTTGACCAAGGGGATACATAAGCCTAAATTCGCTCTACTAAATAATTAAACATATCAACTCGACTACCACCCACACAGATTGGAACACCCAAGTATATATCATGTATATATCAAATTCCTGAATCTGTACCACTCCTAGAAACCCAAAGTTTCTAAACTCGCCCCCATATTACCGTTCAGTATATTAGACAATTTCTTATGATTTACCTTTTTTCTGGAGCTTGTGTCACACATGGTGATAACCTATTTAAGAGCCACTGCCTCTTCAATCCGGTCCTGTAAAAAAATTAACCCATCAACTACAAATATAATATGAGAAATTGTTAGAGTCTCGCGTGTTATCTGACAGCCACGTCCCTGTCTTGCAGTAAACATGACTACCCTCCAGCATTAATTAATAATATATATGGAAACATAGGATCACCTTGACAAATGCCTCTTGTCGTTTGAAAATCACTCGAAAGACCCCCTTCTAGCTTAATGCAGAAGCTGATTGATTGCACGCTGCTCATGATCAGATAAACCGATTATCCAATAAAACCCATTGTTTCCATTATGTCCCTTAGAAAATCTCACTCAACATTGTCATAGGCTTTATCCATGTCAAACTTCAAAGCTCCTCATCCTACCAACCTCTAGCTCATTCTACGAATAAAATGGAATAACTCATTGGCAACACAAATATTGTCTGTTATCAAACGCCCAAGAATAAAAGCGTTTTGTTCGTCCGTAACAATTGTCTCTAAAATTGGTTACAGTCTGTTGGCTATTGTTTTCAAGACCAATTTATAAATTACATTGCACAAAGCAATTGGTCTCAAATCAGACACCGATTTTGGTTGGGATTTCTTGGGGATGAGAACCAAGATTGTCTCATTAAGACTTGCTGGAATTTGGCCATTCTGAAAAATTGTCAGACAAGCCGATGTAACATCATTGCCAATTGCATCCCATAACTGTTGAAAAAAATCCAGGTTGAATCCATCTAGACCTAGAGCCTTGTCAAGATGCATTGAATTAATATATTTTTATTTCCCCAGCTGTAGTTTGTCCTAAGCTGAACATTTTTTTCTTCAGATACCCGCGACATGACTGTCTCAAAATAAACCTCCCAAAAAAGCCCTAACAAATTTGTATCACCATAGAATGACATTGAGAAATGACTAGACAAAAATGGAATTCAAAATAGATAAAGATAGACTCAAAAAAACTTTCAAATATCTTAAATGCGTGAAAATGAATATTAACAGCCTACCATGAGCAAGGAAGCCGCCTGAACACCACACAACGCTCTCATGTTTGTCCACTAACCATAAACGACCGTTTTGGCCTAATACAATGTTTCATCTATGTGCATGTCGCACCAAATCACCCTCATAATGGCTCACCAGACTCACTAAGTGTATTCGACTATAACACAAATAAATCAATAGTTCAAATCTACATAGCTCACTAGGGTGAGTCATCATGTGCATTCCTTCCAACTCAAGTTGAGATTAAGCTAACGAAGGATTTGACAACACCAAATCGTTTTTCCTTGCTCTCCTCTAGTTGAATCATGTCATGTGCAAAATACATCATCCTTTTGATCTCGTGTCTCATCAAATTGCCTTTTTAAGCCCAATCGAGTAACTTGGTTAACTCATCTGAGTATCTGACTCATTCAAGACACTACTTCAACTTACTTGACACAATGCGAGTAAAATATGAACTCATTTGCACTCGGTTAGGCACTGAGCTCATTGAGACACAATCGCATCTAATCGAGTCTCACTTCATCGACACTATCAAAGTTCCACATGGTAGGCGCACCAACTTCCTTTTACGTCGAAGCACAAGATCATGTCCACGTGAACCTAGTTTTGTTCAGCTTTATCAGACTGTGTGATCAGAGTATGATTAATCCGATTTGACTAGTCAAGTTGTGAATCATGCCAAATTAATTCTAGATTAATTCATTTGGATTATTATTTCCAAACCTTTTTGACCTAAAATGACCTTCTTAACCCTATTTTATGGCCCCTAATGTGTCTCTAAAACCATCTATCCTAATTCAATCCATTCAAAACCATTTTTATTATTGGGGCCTAATATCGCTCCTTGAGAGGTTACGTTTATCTTCAAGACAACTTTACATATGCATGCCTACTTGAGACCTCTCAAATGATGTCACACAGTGACCCCCACTATGTATGACATCAACTCTATGTCATAACATCTCATATATGTGTCTCCCATCTTTTATAACTTGTATATGCTTCATGACTTTACTCATGAGACCTCAAATCTTCGTTAGTATTCTCTTAATACCGCCCCACACTTATGAGTCCCATACATGACCTCCAAAACTCACCTCCTTGGCTCAGTCTTAGACAATAAGACCTCCTGAATCATTGAGCTATCGAACCATTGAAGCCTATACGGGCTATATCTAGGTGGGGTGCGCCATGTTGGTAACCTCACATACACTTGTACTACTCATATCGATAATTATGTGAGGAGGTCTAAGCATGCTAGACTCAGAGGCACGGTGTCTTTTAGTACCTCCAATGTTTGTCCTTTTAGTGTCTTACCTAATAAATCTACCTCAAAGGCCCAAGCCCCAACACTTTAGTACACTGATGACATCATTGTCACATCATCCAAGGCCAACACCACGTTACTATATATGGTCCCCATGGTCACATCATCATGACATCATTTTTACATCACCATGACATCAACATTGTTGTATAATATCAACATATGACATCATCATAACATAGACATGACATCATTATAACATATACTTGCAATTAAGAACTAATCACATGGCGACACATCGCCCTCTACATCTTGATTTTGTGAGTATAAATATCTTTTCAAATTAAAAGGTATGAATCCTTCTTTCCATTTTGATAAATTATTTCTTTTATTTTTATTTTTTTTGAGCGAGAAAGTAAAACTTCCATTACTGACAATAATCTTTGAGTACAATATCATGGAGATCCCTAGAAGTAATGTCCCCAAACCATTCTTCTAAACCATTACTACCCAAAGATGATCTGGCTATATAATGAGCCGCCTAATTCCCACCCCTACGAATAAAAGAGAAGCTAACCTGACTCAAGGACCTTGCTTCAAGGAGAATATCTTCATAAATAAGACCTAGCGCATTCCTCTAAGACATATTCTGAGATTGGAGGTTTGAAATGACGTTCTTGGCATTAGATTCCACCACAAGGTTAGCCCAACCTCTCCCTCTGGCCCAGCTCATCGCTGTGAGGATGGTTCTTGCCTCCACAGTCTCTGGGTCCTGAATACCCCGCCACTTGACCCGCCCCTTCCTAAGACGGCTCCCTAGTCACTCTGGACTATCCACTTACCTCCCGACATACCATCCTTGTTGAAAAGTGCACCATCAGTGTTAATCTTGACTTTCCTCCTATCCGGCGGACACAGCACCTCCCTGATTCTCACATTCAATCTAGAAGCCTACTCTGATTCTCTTGCCGTAGTCCAAGCCGAGCGGGTACGGATTCGCACACTTAGGGTGTCATCAATAGATATCCACTTATCGTTCCAAACCCTATCATTCCTAGCTTTCCATAAACTCCAACAGGCATACAAAACTCTCTCAACTAAACCTCCCTTCTTTCGGTCTATAATAGCCTGTAGAAAATCCCGAAACGATTGAAAACCAAATGCCAGCGACCTCAAACCAAGACGATCCCATATTCCTAAAGCGAAAGGGCAACAAAAAAGAGCATGCTCGACAGTCTCTGCCACCCCATTACACCTGGGGCATGCTACCTCTACATTCACACGCCTATTAGTCAGACGTTCATTGATAGGGAGACAGCCCGATACCGCTCTTCACAAACAGTGTTTTACCTTGGCTTGTGCAGTTGCCCCCAGATACTTTCCCAGACCAGTTCCTCCTCCTGCCCCATATCCCAAGTAGATCTAATGCTATAATATCCATTACGAACTGTATAAATACCTCTCTTATCTAGATGCCAAAACCATCCATCACGGCTGATGGCACGACCTAGACGCATCCCTAAAATGGCATCACTTGACGCCTCGTCAAATAATTAGCAGATATTTACCTCATTCCATTCCTACCTCCCATATTCCATGGATTCAACCACCCTGACTAACCTTAGGAACACCTCCGACATCGCTTCTCGAATCCACGGAGTAAAACCAGGGAGGCTCGGAACCCAAGGATCTGTTAGAGCTTTTATGTCGAACCCGTCCCCTACTCTTAAAGCACAGTGGCAAAGCAGACATTCCGGGCCGCATAAAACCCCTTCCACATCTGACTACTCCCACTTAAGCACTGGGCTCAGAAAAATGAACCTTCTGGAGCATACTTGTGCCGGAATAGCCTACTGAACAGGGTCTCTCTATTATATTTCAGCTACCATATCTGTTTACCTAATAGAGCAAGATTGAAAGCATGGTTGTCTCTGAAGCCCAAACCACCACTCATTTTCCCCTGGAACAAGTGGCGCCATGATTTCCAATGAAGGCCTCTCCTCAACCCCTTACCAGAACTCTACCAATACTTGCACACTACCCCTTCTATTTTCTTACAAGTAGTAATTGGAAGTTGATAAACCCCCATACAATAAAAAGGGATAGCCTGAGCCACTGCCTTAAGTAAAACCTCCTTCTCGGCCTTAGAGATGGCCTGTGTCGACCAAGAGGAAATCCTAGCTTGAACCCGTTGCACCAAATAGTCAAACATCTGAACCCGACTGCTACTATCATACCCCAGCACCCCCAAGAATTTCCCAAATGCCTCCACCCTCTCTACGCCCAAACATTGGCCAATATGGGCCTCGATCGACGGGTTCAGCCTAGGACTCAGGAGCAAAGAGGATTTCTGGAAATTAACCGCTACCCTGAACAATCTGCATACAAATTCAAAGCCTCTTTTATAGTCCAAGCCTCCTCCTCACATGCCCAAAAAAATATCAATGTGTCGTCCGCAAACAAAAAATGAGAGACCGCAGGACTGGTAATAGAAATTCTACAACCACTCAGCTCCTCTATTACCTCCTTCTGTCACGGAATTGAGGTGAGCCCTTCTGCCACAAGAAGAAAAAGATAGAAAGACAAAGGGTCACCTTGTTGAATACCTTTGGAGGCCTGAAAGGAGCTGGAAAGGCCTCCCCCAACCTCTACTCGAAAAGATACCATCGAAACATAGCTCATAACCAAACGGATCCACCCTGTTGAGAAGCCCAATCTGACCATCATCTCTTGAAGAAAATTCCACTCCACACTATCATAGGCTTTAGCAATATCCAATTTCTAATCTCCCCAAATGCCTCTACCATGTTGCCACACATATATTATCCGTGATTAGTCTGCCTGGTAGGAACACACTCTGTTTGTCCTAAATCACCTTCTGGAGCACCAGTTTCAACCTGTTGGCAATCGCTTTGGACATGATCTTGTAAATCACATTACACAAGGCAATGAGCCTAAAGTCAGCTACTACCAATGGCTTATCCTTTTTAGGGATCAGCACCAATATAGTCTCGTTCAGGTCTGCAGGTATAGACCCTTCCTTGAGGATACGAAGGCACGCCTGAGTAACATCCTTACCGATAACATGCCAATACTTCTGAAAGAAACCCGGATTAAAACCATCAGGTCCAGGGGCCTTATCAGGATGCATCGAATCTAGGGCTCTCTTGATTTCCTGAGCTATGAAGTCCTTCTCTAGTTCGACATTGTCCTCAGGGGTTACTTTCCTCTAGACTAACCCCACTAGCCGTTCCATCTGCACCACTTCTTTGGCCCAAAAAAGCCCTGAAAAGAACCACATCATGACTCCTCGCACCTCCTCAGGTCCTTCCACCCAAGCCCCTCTCTCATTCCGGAGTCTCCAAATGAGATTGTTCTTCCTACGTGCTGATGCGGCTCTATGAAAAAACTTAGAATTACTGTCACCATACCTGAGCCAATGCGTCTTAGCCCTCTACCTCCAGTAGACTGTCTACTTATGAAGCAAGCCCAAATATTTCTCACGAGTCATGTCAGCCTGATCCCGCCCCTAAACATCTGAGTGGGCACTTAACCTCTCCAAAATCCGTCGCTGGCGAGTGACTGCCGTATCCACTCCTCTCACCTTTAGCCCACCCCACCTACGAAGCTCCTGACTACAGTTATGTAGTCTACTTTGAATTGAGAGACCCCTCCAAGCTGTGTTAATAACTGCCTCGCAGTCCTTATCCTCATTCCAGACGTTCTCAAACTTAAACCGCTGAGGCATGCCATGACTCTCGGCCCCCGGCCCCACAAAAATGGGACAGTGATCCGAAGTAAAGAAAGAGAGATGGTGAGCTTTCCATTTCCCAAAACTGGCTAACCACGATCCATTCCCAAAATGCTCTGTCTATTCGTTCCTCCATTGCTGGCCGCTTACCCGACCCCTTCCTCCATGTAAAGCCATAACCCAAAAAACCTAAGTCCGTCAATCCAGCGTCCCGAATAGCCGATAAAAACCCACGAAGGAAACTCTCCAGATATTCCCTACCTCCTCTCTTTTCTTGTCTGTCCAGCATATCATTAAAATCCCCGGCACATATCTAGGGAAAGTCACTCTGTCCCACTAGATCCCGTATCATGTCCCATGACAGCGATCTCTGTCGCCAACCTGGTTCCCTATAGTAGCCTGTGAAACGCCACTGACTCCATTCCCTCATGTTTACCTCAACATCCACATGATGATCCGACCAGCTTACAAGCTTTACGTGAACCCCGTGATCCCATAAAAGAGCTAAATCCCCACTCTTTCCCCTTGCATCACATGAAAAACAGCTCTCCATATTAAGCATCTTTCTTATAGACTCCAGCTCCCTACGATCACACTTGGTTTCGATCAGAAATACCAAAGTAAGTTTCTGTTTCCACACCAACCTATTCAGGATAGCTCTAGCACTTGTTCCACCGATGCCTCTACAATTCCACACTAGGACACCCATAACCTTCGACCGATCACAAAACAAGCTTACCCGAACACTCAAGGCCGGCCGGCCTCCTCTGACAACCGCCACCTCTGCTCCACGGTCCTTCCTCTACCATTGACCACTTCTGCCCCTTCTCCTGAGCACCAGCCCTGTCCCACCGCCTTCGACCACCCCCTTCTCCTCGACTAGCGCCGGCGATCCACAAAGTTGGGCCGCCAAGACCTTGTACCAGCAAATGTTATACCTGTAGGACCACCGACCGACCCCTACACCATACACCGTCACCCTCACTCTCGTGACTCAGCCTGGCCACCA
>JAYMTA010004133.1:0-13075 GCA_036897625.1 Pelargonium cotyledonis | reverse complement strand
GCTCTCTATGAGCTCTCAACTCTCTGTCTTGTTTCTGAAGCAAAAACCTCCTCTATTTATAGGAGAGTTTGGGCAACAACTGTTGAATGCATCAACTGTTGAATTTGCGGCTGCATTTGCAGTTGCTGCCGTTGTTGAAATTCCTATCCGCATTTGTTGAAAGCAGCTGCTGCAATTGCTGAAATTGCTGGATAAAATCTCACAATTTATGGGATGTTCTCATTTTAGGTGGGACCCATTTATTGACTAACAATAATAGTTGTTGTGTTTCTGATAATTCGAGACAACCATGTTTCATCCATTCAGCAAATATTTATTTTCCCGCAGATTCAACATGTACTCATCATGACTATAATATTTGATCACCTGAAACTGATTCAGCTAACACCGGGTAATGTTGAAAATGATCGAACTGACACTACGAATGTTTCGACACCAGATCTAATCTATGAGGGCCAAATCCGCAATCGCCGCAACAAGAAGTCTGGTGAGTTGTGGCCTGCTGCAAGTTTCTCCAGTAATGGTACAGTTTCCATATTGAACTGTTGTATCTCTAGCCACATTGATCTTTGTCTGTTTAATTGCTCTATACAATCTCGAATGCGATCATTACCAACAACTCAATCGCATTGTACAATTTTTTTCTCAGACTATCAATTTGCTAATCATCACTAAGTTTTCTCCATTTTGGGAATGTGATATTGAGATGCTACGAGATTCTCAACCAACTTCAAATTTGATGTCTAACCTTTTTGTTCGATCCTAATTCGGTGTTCATGGTTATGGATGTGAGTTTCATGGTGTTCATGGAGGTGATAGATTTAGGTTGTTTTGATGTTTATGGTTTTGGATTTGAGTTTCGTGGTGTTCATAGAGGTGATAAATTTGGGTTGTTCTGATTGAGTTTCATGGATTGGATTTGCATGTTCATATATGGAGGTCATTGAAGATGAATATTTATGGAGGTGATAGACTGGTTCTGAAGCAGTGTGATGAAAGAGATCGCTCAAATAAATGATTTGAACAGTTTAAAGGGTAAAGTTATATAATATGTTTTTTTTTTTTGTAAACGACACGCAAGCACGCACATCATCGCCGTATAGCGAAAAATATATATTAAAAGATATTTAAAAAAATTCACACTAGCCCACTTGACGGATTCTGTCAATACATTTAATAAAATGGACTAATTCGAAACGCTTTTTGATATATTTTGGACTGAAACTATCCACTAACTTATACTTTGAACTGGATCAAAACACAATAAATCTCAATAACTAAATTAAAACTATTTGAATAGTACATGAACTATTTTAAACTTTATTCCTGGGGTAAATAACATAAAACTTTGCTTTTGATTTTTGATTACTTCCAAAGCACACTACAACTTATTTATTCATTAAACTAAAACAATAAGAGCTAAGACTAAAAAAAAAAAAAAAAAAAAAAAAGCCTTATGCATTTTTCAATACAAAGACCATTATATTTCCACTTCTTTTAATGATTATTCATCCACTAAACAAGCCCTTCAATTGCTTAAAAATGAAATTCAGCCCGAAAAATGAAAGGAAAACGTTTGTTTCATGTGCAATTAGTGCATGTGGGATACATGTGCAACACACGCCAATGATAACTGGTAATTATATCAATTAAAAGTTGTATGTGACATAAATTAAATATATAAACACTTATTTTAAAAAGAATTGTAAAAATGCATACCAATTTAATATTTGTAACCACAATAATACAATTGCAAGTGATTTACTAACTAAAAAAAACGTGAATCGATAAATTTTTGTAATGACTACATTTGCTCCGAGCGACGTCAGCTGTATTTTACTCTGGCGTGGGTCTCCGCTGGGCTGGTGGCGGCCTGGAGGTGGAGTGCTCGGTGGACGATGGCAAAGACAAACAACAACGAAGGTCGGCGACAGTGGCCTGAGCTACTTTAGATTAATGAAGCTTGACGAAGGAGACAGAAACGATGAAGCTCGGTGACGACTATGCTCCAACGTCCTCACGGTGGTGCTTCAAAAGTAGTCGCCCTCACGGAGGTGGAGACCAGATTTGCTCAAGGTGGCTATGACGGCGTGCGGTCTGTACATCGGCGATCTACGTGCGGGTTGTACATTGGCGATCTTCTCCATTGATTGAGACAATGTCTTCTTCTTCGATTTCCTCTCTGCTTTGACAGTGATGTCATTTCAAAAACCATCATACACCCTGAACATCTAACCATCAACACCAAAAATAAATTTTCCATTTTCTTGCCTTTCAAATTATCGCACCATTCACTTACAAAGATCCAACTTAGCCACCAAATTAAAAAGGACGCTATGGAATACCATTCACTTACAGGTATCCAAATTAGACACCAAAGTAAAAGGGAAAAAACAATCAACAACAACTCTCAAAACTTATAACAAAGATGTCAGAGCTCATTCGAACGTACGTTGCCGTACGTGGCCGCCAGAGTTGAACGACTACTTCTTAAATTCAAACTGTCATTTGGATTATAAAGTTGTTGTTGGCGGTGGCGGCGATAGAGAAAGAATCGGCACCGCATAGGGCCAATGACTTGGGGCTGTGGTTATGGGGTTGGATATTCATGCCGGTGGTCTTTTTCTATGTACGCATCGGTGACGGTAAAAAACGAATAGGGTGATCGGCGTCGGAGATGACGGCGGCGGAGCATTAGAAAGAAAATGTTGGATGTTGTAGAATTGTGTTTGGGTAAATTAATTTTGCCTTCCAAAGACTCTGGTTTTTTTATTAGATTTAGCTTATGGATTCAAACTTGTGTGGTTTCAACCCTTAAATTTTTTTTTTTTTTTTTTTATATATTTCCCCCCAATTGACTGGCTATTGTAGGTTACTCGCTACCAATGCCATCTTCTCCATCTATGTCACTCGACACATCAAACAAACGTCGCCACATATCATCACTCCAGACTCCCTTGATAAAATGGCTTCCATTTCCTGCAACGCGGTTACTGTCTTGTCTCGGGTCCAAGCATCAATAGGAAGTTCCACTTCTTGCTTCAAAATCATCACCTGTAGAAGCAATTTTTCCGATCATTAACAATCTCGATTTGTCCGAGTTCAGGGTCCTATTTTCAAAGGTTGTCTTTGTGTTCAGCATCAATGGGAAATTCCACTTCTTGCTTTAAATCATTATGAAAAGTAAATATTTAGATTTATTTTTTTGTTTGTTTGTGTAAATAATTTTCTTCAGAGATTGATTCTTACTGATACTACTAAAAAAAATATAAGTCTCAAACTGACGGATAAGGCGACATGTGGCAGACCAATATCGCCTTGGTTGCCTGACCTGGGCCCAAGGAGTTACATCCAAGGATAGGCCTGATTCAGTGCTGCTTAGCTTAATCAAACCAACCAAAGCATGACTCAACTCATGTGGAGGCTTGAAGAGCTCATCCACGAATGAGTTTCAAAGACCCTCAATGCTGCGACATACAAGCCCATTGCCGCGACATGAGCACCCTGTACGCGATGTCAAAGGCTGCATATACCACAAATGCCGCAGCATGAGAGCACATTGTCGCAGCACTGCATAGACCCCAGATGTCGCAGCACATAAGAACATTGCCACAACATTGGCACCCTATACATTAGATTGGAGCGCGCATAGACCCTTCATGTCGCTACATTGAGCACACATGCCACGAAAATGGTCTGTTCCAAATCCAACAAGGCATGTTTTTGATGCCCTTAACACTCAACGGTCGACCCCCTTCGACCCTAGGCAACACCCAACGACTCAATACACTCTTACAAGACTCATGCAAGGCTTTCGCCTCGCCGAATCACCTTCGAGGCTCTCCAACAAGCTCTCGCCATATCAACACTCTCAAACACCCACGACGCAGTTCCACGAGAAAGAAACTCACAAATGGGTAAGGCAAGTCATCTTATCACACAAGCCCCAAGCTGATCATAAGCCTCCTTGCAGAGCTCAAGTCTCCTGGAGGAGCTCAAGCCTCACCGCGGAGCACAAGTCTCCCCGCGGACCATGACCTCCCCGACACGCACAAGTAATGCGTCCGAAAAGCAAGAGGTCTAACATCACAAATGAGCTAGATATGCTCAATGGGATAAAGTGGACCAAGTGGGCTTGAAAGACCCAATGGACCTATGGGCCTCACATCTTCATCAACCACTTGTATGCTGACATATGACGCTAGGTGATAATAGCTTGTAAATACACCACACCTTAGTAAGAAAGGGGATCCCAATCTTGATTCCAACTCCATTTCTCACATTTACTTATCTCTCTAGTTTTCTCTCTCTAGAAAATCTCTGAAGAGCCTTCGTGTTATCATACAAGGACATACTCTCATGTCTAAGACAGAGTCCTAATAACACCACCCTAAGTTTTTCGTTCCTTTGGTATGTTTGTTTTCACACAAGCTACATGTTCACTCAACCCAAAAAATACCTTATTAGCTTGAGAGGAGAACATCTTGACTTGGGACTTGATACATTGTGACTTGAACAAAGCTGGACATTTGGAACAATTTGACAAAGGACTTGAACAATAGGCTAGATACCATTTCTTACGTGGACAAGAAGACACTGCATTCACATTTTTAGTGTGTTTATATTGACTCAAAGTCAAAACATGCACATCACTTACTGTAGAACAATTGAATATGATTGTGATGAAGATAAGATGTACAAATTATAAATACACTTATAGTTCACTTAGTGATAATCATTTTAGGATAATGATGCCATGGAAGCAAGTGAATAAGGATGACTGAGAAGAAGATGAAAACAATGTCAAAAGTTACAACATATTTATCATTCATGGAACTTTATTTTTTATTAATTGAACCTGAATTGTTATTATATTTTCGTATCAAAATTTAGATTTCATGGCATGGTGTTGAATAGTTATTATGTTTACGTTATTTTGTTTAACTATCAAAAGTTATGTCAATTGTGTTTTATTAATTTTTATATTACTTTTTATGATTATAAAATTTAGAAATTAACAAGTCTCCGACGGGTCGGGGATGATAAACATACGGCCCATACTATACAAACAGATACAATCCTTTTTAACAAAGCCCAAGAAGATGTTACATCTAATTAGTCTCCTAATAAATGGCTCTCCTTTAAAGAGAAGTACCAACTCCCGACCCACACCATAACACTGCCCCCCAAATAAAATATATTAAAAATTGAAAAAACGAACCCAGTTTGAGGGATGATGCAAAAATCTGAAGAAACCAAGAACAAGAAGCTTCAGGTTTTTCAGGTAGAGCAGAAGATCTTGTAGTAGTGTGTGGCTGTGACCTACCCATTCACTCGGATCTGATTCACTCACTCCTTTTTTAATCAAAAACCCACAACCTCACTGCTTCTCCAAATCGCACACATTCACCATGGATGCTCTGAGAAAGCAAGCTAGCAAGCTCAGAGAACAGGTTGCCAAGCAGCAGCAGGTGATTTTATGAATGCCCATTTGCTTTTTCTTGCCCAATTTGTTGTTCACTTCAGTTTATGATTCTCTGTTTGGTTAGTGGGACTGACTGGAAAAATGAGAAATGAAATAATAGTTTTGGGTTATTTCATTTTTGATTTGTGCCAACCAACATCATTTAGTTAATCTGAGTTGGGGAATATTAGAAATTTTTGTATTCTGGAGTGGTTGTCATTTTTCTATGATTTCTCAGAGATTCCAATGGTCAATTAGGTTTTCTCTGGTTCATCAGAACTGAAATTAATTAAATCCCACTGTTTGTGTAGTTGGCATTTTGCAAAAAGTAGTGATTTCAATTGTTTTATCAGCAAAAAAGGTGGTTTTTGTGTGAGTATAATTTGTTTGGACTCGGAGTTTAGCACAGTTTTGTCTATTAGTATTTGCAGTTGATTCTGGTTTGATGCATATGTTGGAAATTGAAAATTGGATAACTATAATTAGTATGTTATAAATTGCATAGTCATAAATGGTTTGTGACTATCCTCAGTTTGTGTTGAATTTAAATAACGAGCTTAAAGTTAACATACGATTCAGTTATGGTTGAAAACACGGGCAAATTGCTATTCTAATCGAAAAGAGGTACTTATTATGTCAATCATGTAAAAAAACCCGGAGATAATAGTATCAGAAACATCATCTATGCTTCTTCTACCATGTGCTCCAACAATAGTTCCATATACCCTAAAAGCCTTTATTTTTGTTTCTATCCATCCGATTGAACATTTGAAAAAATGTTTAGTAGAATATTGAAGTTTAATAATATACCGGTTAACACCTGCTTGTAAAAAGATGGGACAAAGAAGAGAGGAAGCTGTTATACATGTCCAGATTTCTCATGTTAAATGCAGCATTTATGTTTAATTTCAACTAATTTGATTTCGACTATATACAAAGGCTTGGACTTGCCAACTAAAAGGTAAATCTTGTTTGTAGGCTTTGTCTTTCACCTTTGCTTATTCTTTTCATCATTTTTCAATGTGGGGCCATTTCATCATTCCCCCTCATCTGTCAGCCTCACATATTTATCCTAGGCTCAACACGTGGACAATCGGGGTCCCAACAACTTTTCAGTTACCAATATAACAGAATCCTCGCTCTGGCCATATTAACATCCTTATTCTTTTATTACTGTAAGGTCTCCAAAATTTAAAACTGACAACAGAACTAGTCCTTTAGGAGATGACCTGCTGCTTTTCAAATTTAAGCATGGATCAGAATATGCAAGAAAATAAGGACTGAAGGTATCTTTCAAATGGTACCTTTACCCCCACAATCTTTACAACCTCCCTCATGTTATGATGAGTTACTATCACCATTATCATTACTATCACTGCCACCACTTATAGTCGACAACCATAGAAATTGTAGTAACAAATATTTTTATCCACACTAGTCCTTTAGGAGATGACCTGCTGCTTTTCAAATTTAAGCATGGATCAGAATATGCAAGAAAATACGGACTGATGGTATCTATCAAATGGTACCTTTACCCCCACAAATCCACAATCTTTACAACCTCCCTCATGTTATGAGTTACTACCACCATTATCATTACTATCACTGCCATCACTTGTAGTCAACAACCATAGAAATTGTAGTAACAAATATTTTTATCCACACTAAGTCATGGTATTTTCATATAGAAAATTGTTAGCCCGAAGAAAATAATTTCTGTGGCTAAACATGTTACCAGTGTTGTTCAAAATGACACACAATATCTAATGGCGGCTGATTCAGTCCACTTTATGAATAGAATTCTATGCAGTTAGTGTTTATGGCTATGCTTTTTCTGGTTTCGGAACAACACCTATCCTTTTCTTTATTTATTCAATATTAGGAGTCCTTGTAGATGATTTTTCACAGTGAATCATGTGCTTTGTCTGCTTTGTAGCAACTCTTCAGACTTCCTATATATATTTAAAAAAGATACTCACATCTTTTTTGTGAACCACCAACCTGAGCTATCTAAGTTGTTTCTTGCCTTATCAAATGTATATCACCTGATCTAATTCACTTGTTTGGATTTCAGGCTGTGATAAAGCAGTTAGGTGGCACCGGTTATGAGAGCTCTGATGTAATGGTTATTGATGAGGTTGAGATGCAGAGGCATCAACAGCTTGAAAAACTATACAGATCTACACGTTCTGGAAAGGTAAGAGAAGGGCAGAGCTTTGCTCAATGCTCATTGAGATATGCCAAATAGAGTGTTTTATTACATAGTTGAAGTTTACATAATGATATTTGAGGCTAGGGTGACAGATTATGACGGATTGCTAGCAGCTGTATGCAAAGATAGTGATTCAATGTAGCCTGAGATTTCAAATCTTTCCCCTGTTTGAATTATTCTTGGAAAATTCAGTGTCTCCTCACTTAAGCACCCATTGATTGAACCCACGAATCTTTCGATTGTAAACAATTTTGTAACATGATTCAGCTGATACAGTATTACATGTGTTAAAAAATCAAAGAAAAGCGCAGGAAGCTAATGAATTAACATTTTTGGGGTGTGGTGGATTATATGGAGAAATTGTTACTGTTAGTGGTCAAATTTCAATTTACCAATGGAGTCAAGGAGTTATTGGTGCAGATATTCCTTACCATTTAATGTCATAAGTATTATGAGCTTTCTACAGATTCTTTTTTGATCTGGTTCTACTAATTCTATGTTACTTTGAAGTGGTAGTTAGGGAAGGTGGGGCGGTGGCCTCGTAATGATTAGGTATTAACTTTGGGTGAAACCAGTCAATAAATGTTTTGGAACTTGCTTTCACTTTCAAATTGTTTTGGTTGCTCTCCAAGTCCTCTTTTGTTGTTGTTGTGGACAAGCAGTGCCTGTTATCAAAATATTAATAGGTGAGTCTTTGTAGTATGTTCCCTATATCAACCAACAAACCTTCCTTAAATCAAGAGCACCGTGTAATTGGTTTTCTTTATACATTCTTAATTCTCATGTGACTCATTGTGAACCGAAAAGCATTTTGGCTACTTCCACAATCAGAAGGAACTAGGAAGTGTTCGCTTCAGGTCCGGATCCGGTACAGTACAATAATTAAGTCCAAGGTCATCTCAATTTGTTCATCTTCATTTCAAAAATTTACTTACTAGTATTTCCTGTCTTTACCAAACTTAGTTTGCAAAATGGGATAATGTGGGAAAATTAGGTGAGTGAATGCTTTGGTCTAATGAACGTAGACACAAGTATGTGGCAAATGTGAATAGAAACCATGAAACATTGCATGACAGGATATGATTGTGCTTTGGTTTTGAAAACTAATTCGCACCATTGGTGCAGACTGCAGTGTAACATTTCAATATGGTTAAGGTGCGCTGATAAAAATAAATATGGTTAAGGTGCCACAGTTTTAGTAACAACTTGAGGAAAGATACTCCAGCAGGCATTTGATTTGTTAATCAAATAAAATCTTACATTTAGGGTAACTGGGATTGCTAGTGGATAGTATGCAAAGCTGCTTGTATGAGCATGGGGGGACACTATTCAATATGTGAAGGTGGAAGTTGGATGCAGGTTTCGATGAACATCATAAATACATTTGTGCAATAGTTAGGCACTTCAGAATTTCTCCTCTTCTCGAATTGGGTGCTTGACTGAGTCACTTCTTTTTTTACCCAAAGTTGTCATTGTTGAAAATAATTTTTCATTACATAACAGTAATATGAGATAGGTTTTGAGAAAATATACTGAATGCCTTAATGTTGTCTACTCTAGGTTATAAGTTCCCGAAAAAGAGATATTATTAGAAAGAAGGGGAGGAAGTAGGTGAAGGTATTAAATTGGCCGTAGGAGTTATGGAATCTGCTTCCTTTAGTATTTTCTCTGTATTGCAATCTATTTACATTAGATTCATTATCTTAATGACTTAATGTGATTTATATGACATATTTTTGTTTCTCTCTTCAGGAATTTCAGAGGGAGATTGTTAAAGCAGCAGAAACATTTACCGCCATAGGGTACAAACATATTGAAACAGGTGAAATATTAATTGATTTTTCAATTAAATACAGTGTTTTGTCATGAAGGAATATATGGATAGATTGGGAGATTTAAGCAATTCCATTAACATTCATTCTTCAGGTTAAACATATTTTATATGCACCAGTGCCTTTGTTCCTTCCGTTATTAATGATACTTTTCCTGGTAGTCAGGAACCAAATTGTCCGAGACTTGCTGCAAATATGGTGCGGAAAACATCAATGATAATGTTCTAGCCAAGGCTGCAGCTATATATGGTGATGCTCGTAAACATGTGGAAAAGGAGCAAGAAGACTACAATAAGCTGTTATCTTCACAGGTTTGATTCTATCATCTTCTCAGATTCAGTTTAAGTTCCTGTTTGTACTTAATATATGAATTTTCTGAATGAAAGAAGACGATGAATTTGGTAAATCTTCTCTATTTCATGTTTAAGTGTTCCTTTTATGTACACAGTGGTATAAATCTCATGTGGCAAGATCATGCTTGAGAAGTTTGAGCATGTGTCTGTTGAGACATGATTAAGATATTCAACTTGAATTATTGTGTTATTGTTATATCAGCATATTCACAAGAACAACTATCAGTAGAGCCTCAAACTTATGTTGTCGTTGTTGTTGAAGCACATGATTAATTTTCAATTTTTTAAGACCCCAAGGAAACAATGAGAACTTATTTTCTCTTAATCAATAAAACGTATAAATAAATTCCCAGTTTATTTTCTAAAGAAATCAATTTGTTTATTAATGAAGTTGACGGAATCGTTACATCTTTTATGTTTCCAGGTTTTAGATCCCTTAAGAGCAATGGTCGCTGGTGCTCCTTTAGAAGATGCTCGTCATCTTGCTCAACGTTATAGCCGAATGAGACAGGAAGCAGAGACACAGGTAATCTGGAAACTAATTGTCTTCTCTATTCTGCCTCAGTTAATTCTATATAGATATAGCCGTTACGCTCGAATTTTTACTGTATGTTAATACCTTTATACTTTCCAATTGCGTATCGGCCATGAAATTCAATCAGGCAGCAGAGGTTGGTAGACGACAAACTAGAATAAAAGAAGCTCCAACACCGGAAAACGTTGCAAAGCTGCATGTTGCCGAAGCAAGGATGAAGGAATTGAAAGCAAACATGGCAGTTCTGGGTAAAGAAGCTTCAGCTGCATTAGCTGCCGTTGAATCACAGCAGCAAAGACTGACTTTCCAGAGGCTTGTTGCGATGGTGTGTAGTTAAAAGGCTTTTCATGCATAATTGTATGTTTTGAGTTACAAAAACTATATGAAAGTAAATAATAATGATTAAGCTTATCCTTTTGAAGGTTGAAGGAGAGAAATCTTATCATTTACGAGTAGCTGCTATTCTTGGCGAGGTTGAAGCTGAGGTTAGACCTATTACTTATTGTTTTTAAATAAAAAAGTATCCGTACATTAGAGAAATACACTTATGGATAGGTGTGAAATTTGTCATAGATGGTCGTGGAGAAACAACAAAAAGAATCCGCTCCTCCTGTGATTCCAACAGATATTTCACCAGGGAAAACAGCCTACTTTCTTGCTGAGGTATGCTGATACTTACTTTCTTTCTTGAAAAACAAACATAATACGCACTATAATCCATTTGCTTGCTTTATAGTTGATACTTGATATTTCTAGCCTGATTTTGTAAGTTTCTACTCCCTGCTACCAAAAGACACTGATAGTCATCATCCTTAATTTATTTATTGTTAAATGAAAATCTCTCCCTAATTTATTAGTAAAGATTAAATGTTTTCTATAAAATTCTGACATTTTAATTGCAGGCGACACATAATTTTAGTGCTGAAACTGAGAAAGAATTGAGTTTGTCAAAGGGGGACTATGTTGTTGTCCGAAAGGTATTCTTTATCTCCTCAAGTTGTATATTTCAACTGCATCATCGATAGGAAAAGAAACGTTGGGGGGAAAAGAAAAAATACAATATTACGTAAAATATACTTACATTGGATCATAGAAGTTGACTTTACCAATGTCCCAAATCATATGAGAAAAACTTGGGTTTTAGTTGCTTTTGTGCCATGTTCTTAATTTTTAATTTTGAACCTGAAATGTCTACTCAGGTGAGCCCTACAGGATGGTCAGAAGGCGAATGCAACGGCAAAGCTGGTTGGTTTCCATCTGCTTACGTGGAGAGGCGCCAGAGTATTCCATCCAGTAATAGCTAGTTCTAAACACTTCCAAGTTGTTTTTGATGGGGTAGTAGCTATGTTTGTTGTTTCAACTTTTCAGGGCAATAGTTTCGCCCATTTTGGTGTATATTCTTTCATATTTCCATTGAAGATTATTGTGTTCACAAATATGATGATTCTTTTTTCCTTTTGTAATATTCAACATTCATGATTATATTATCTGTGTTTTGTTTAAATTTGGTAAGCTGATTTAGGCCTAATGTTTAGAGCAATGAACAACTACATAAGATTGATTTTCAGTACAAGCTTTTCTGTTTGATTAGTGCTTGTTTGGTTTGTCTACTTACAATGTCTATGGAAGTAGCTGGAAAGAGTTAAAATGTGCGTAAGAGATTAAATGTTTGTCACTTGTTTATTGTCAACTATTCAATTACCGTGGTCAACTAATAATGAGGAAGTAAAGATATAGCTTTGGCCCATCTTAGTCAAAGACCTAGCAAGTACTAGTTAATTCATATAAATACGAGTTTACAGCAAA
Organism: Pelargonium cotyledonis; assembly: GCA_036897625.1. Lineage (NCBI taxonomy): Eukaryota > Viridiplantae > Streptophyta > Magnoliopsida > Geraniales > Geraniaceae > Pelargonium > Pelargonium cotyledonis. The sequence goes on along the minus strand of JAYMTA010004133.1, from coordinate 873 downwards.
TTCTGAAAACATGCCTAACTTAATTTTGAGTTCAATCATAAAAGATATGGATTTTGATTTGGTAGTATATTTTTGTAGTCCACCATGACATACATGGGTTGACCAAAATAGATGTGGATCAATCTCAGTCTCTTTTTTATTGATTCACAAAACTAAATTATTTCTCTAGATTTGAAGGGCATTATGGGCAAGAAGACAACCCGCAAGAGCTACAATATTTCCCTCCTGCAGGAACTGTTGTGTGTCTGGAAGTCACGCTCCACCTTACTCACAACCAAACAACCTTTTCTTTTAAGAGTATAGATTTTCGAAATCAATAAACCAAACAAGGAATATGTGCTATTCAGACCAAGCCCATTTGGGCACGTTTACATTTTGGGACATTTTTATGTAAGTTATATTACACAATTCATTTATTTACACTCAAATTTGTGATCAATTAAACTTTTATCAAATTTCAAAGGACTAGTGGTCAAAATTATCCTCAAACTTCAAGAAAATCATCAATGTTTTCCCATTGCCAACAATTAGACTGAAATTGTGCATCATAATAAATTCTCTGTTTTTTTTTTTTCAACTTTCTGTGTATTGGAGTAATTACATCCAAATGTAATATTAAATAAAGTAAAACAAATACAATTTTTTTTCTTTCTAATATGAAATCTTTTTTTTCATTATAATACTCCCTCTGTCTCAAAATAAGTGTCTAAATTTTTTGTTCCAAAATGAGTGTCTTGTTTCTATTTTTATGTTATTATATTATTGTTTTTTCCATATTACCCTTATCACTTATGCACATGGACAAATCCGCACATGAATGCACATGGGGTGTAGGTGGAGAAAGTGAGAGTTATATTGAAAACACACTAAATT
>JAYMTA010004132.1:0-13077 GCA_036897625.1 Pelargonium cotyledonis | reverse complement strand
CCCCCCCAATAAATCTACCGGTGACCAACAGCTTTACAGTGTAATTTGGCCTGGTGAAACTACGGCGACACCTCGAGGATGGGTATTCCCCAACAATGGTAATCCTCTGCGGATTGCGGTTCCTAACCGTGTAACTTATGTAGAATTTGTGACCAAGGACTTGAGCCCCCTGGGAGTGAAAGGTTATTGTATTGATGTCTTTGAAGCTGCCTTAAACATGTTGCCTTATCCCGTCCCGCACAAATACGTGCTATACGAGATGGTAAAGGAAATCCTTCCAACAGTGGTCTGGTAGATGCTGTTCCACAAAAAGTAAGTGTATTTATCAAATAATTTCATTTAGTGGCAATGATGTTCAAATTGTTCCGACTTGCTCTCTTCTTTCTTCAGATGTACGATGCAGCTGTTGGGGACATAACGATTACTCCAAACTGGACAAAGCTAGTAGATTTCACACCACCTCACATGGAAACAGGACTTGCTATCGTTGTTTCGGTAAAAGAGGCAAAGTTTAGTCCTTGGGCTTTCCTCAAGCCATTTACCCTACCAATGTGGTTTGTTACTGCTGGCTTCTTCGTTCTTGTTGGCGCTGTTGTTTGGATTCTTGAGCGCCGGCTCAATCATGAATTCCACGGCCCTCCAAGTCAACAACTTATGACGATTTTGTGGCAAGTATATTTAATCTCTTTCGAAGCTAACAATCAGAATAGGCTCTTACTAGTGAAAAATATTGCACACAAGTTCTTTACCGATATATCTATGATCTTGCAGGTTTAGTTTCTCAACAATGTTTTTCTCACAAAGTAAGATGGTCTTATTTCATTTGTTTTCTTTTATTGGAATCGTTAGAGAAACTCGTTAAAGTCCTTCACTATTTCAACTTTTCACAGGAGAGAACGCTGCGAGCACCTTGGGACGGTTGGTGTTGATCATATGGCTATTCATAGTCCTAATCCTCAACTCAAGCTACACAGCTAGTTTGTCGTCAATCCTCACAGTGCAACAACTCACATCACGGATTGATGGGATTGACTCCTTGTTTGCAAGCAATGAGCCGATTGGAGTGCAAGCTGGGTCATTGGCGATGAATTATCTGATCAAAGAGCTTGGTATATCGAAGTCTAGGATAGTTGCTTTACGGGATAGGGAAGAGTTAACAGCTGCCCTTGAGCTTGGACCTAAACTTGGTGGAGTAGCGGCCATTGTTGACGAGCTTCCTTACATTGAGCTTTTATTGTCCAACGCAAGATGTAAATACAAAACAGTCGGCCAGGAGTTCACAAAAACCGGATGGGGATTTGTAAGTATCAAAATCTGCCTTTACTCGTATGATTGAGCTTTAGCTATTAACTCTGATAACAATAGCTATGATTAGAGTAGACAAGCAAGATCGTACAAGATTATGCACTCATCCCAAATCTTGGAATGATATATATATTTATATATATATATATTGTGAATCATCCGCTCCAACCACCACGTTGTAACACAACTGCATTTTCTTAGTCTCGAACTCAAGACCTCTCTATATCAGTTGATCCACACGCTTAGTGGCTGGAAATGATAATTTTTGTAGCTACTTAGGAGCTCCTGTTGTAGTTGAGAGTGATTCTTGGCGAAACGGTAAGGTTTTTCGCCTTTTGAACCTGAAATCACGAGTTTGAGTTGGACTAACAAACTCTCTGATGCGTACATAAATGACCATCTCCGCCCCCAGAACGTTGGGAGACTTGTTAAAGTGCAATATACTTAATTCTCACATTCCATTTCTTTAAACTCAGGCGTTCCCGAAGGGCTCTCCTCTAGCAACCGACTTGTCAACGGCGATTCTTCAGCTCTCGGAGAATGGTGATCTCCATAAAATTCATAACAAATGGTTGAAACGTGTCGAATGCTCTGCGCAAGCCGACGAAGCTCACGAGAACCGACTCTCTCTCAGGAGCTTTTGGGGGTTGTTCCTTATTTCTGGCATTGTTTTCTTCCTTGTTCTCACATTCTTCTTCTACAGGATCTTCTGTCAATTCCGCAGAATAACCCCAGAATGCGAGGAGATGGTGGAGTCTATAGACGTGGATACGAGATACAAGACACGACACGACGCCAATACGACGACATGCATTTTTTATAAAATCAGAGACACGAATAAGTGTAATAGATACATTTGAGTTCAATATTTGACTTGTTCCATTTAAGAGCTTTAAAGTTGGGCATGCACACCACAAAAGGAGAACACACAGTTAAGTGGAACTCTCGGCCTGCGTTCGGGATTTCACTTCGAACAAAAGAGTAAACTTTTCTAATTGCGGTGAAATGGACACTATCAAGTAAGGTAAAGAGAATTTAGAAAAGGAAGTATGAGGTTTGTGTAAAGCGAATTTGAGAAATTGTAAAAGTGTCCTACCCATTGGATAGACGAAGTATTTATCCTCGAAATACAAAAGAGTGATATTTCCGTGCAAGTTGCATGATTAGTTAGAGAGAGTGTCAGGATGAGACGATGATATTGTCATACGCAATGAAGTCACCATGCTTGATCTTAGGGCGGAGTCTGGAAGCTCTAACACATGCTAACTAATCGGTCAAAACACTTCAAGTGTTTTGGACGGTTTGACCTTCAAAAAAGTACATTAATTCAGTCATAATCTTTTAAAAGTCATATCTCAAGTTAGTAGTCGCGGTCTTGGATGACTCAGAAGCGTCAAAGAGTTTAGTGTGAGTTGGGTACTCAAGGTGTCACAAAGCGAAGATAGGTAAATAATAACGTTGTACTTGATTAAATACTATTAATATTCAACATTGACAAAATGCCACGTTAACTCCACATGTTTATGGGGTCAAGCCAAACATAAAATAGGGTTAAAGATACCCTGGACAAGAGCAACCTAATCCGTGAAACTTTGTTTGGAAGGAGGGTAATATCGTAATTAAACTAAGCACCCCCTCGAAGATAACATGAACAGTTGATTCGGATAGGCCCTTTCGCTTCATCATCTTCAGAGTGTGTGAAAGCTGATGCTCAGGAGCTCTTAGCAATGGCTTCCTCAATCGCCTCCTCTGTGCATACCAGGTCAAAACCCTAACCCGAACCCTAATTTCCTCTTCTACTTACTATATAAACCTTCTGAGTTGTTCTTGTGAATTGAAGCTTGTTTCTTTGTACTTCATTTCTCAAACTAGCAACTCTCATCTTCCCATATTCCATATTTTGCTTCTGGGTACCCTTGATTTTTGTTTAATTTTGGTAAAGTTTAGTTTTTTATGTAATGGGTCTTGTGTGTTCTGCATTGTTGTTGGTGTTTTTTTTTTCTTCTGTCATGAATTTGAGTTTGTGGTAATTGTTTCATATTTGAACCTTAAACATGTGTATTTACTTGAACTCTACCTCTTTGTCTTTAGAATTGTACATGGAGTTGCTGAAATTACTTATTTTGTACTGATATGGAAGTAAATTTGTTCCCCAGTGATTCATATGAGTGTGTTAAAGCACTAATCGAACAATGCCTCGAAGTGGGTTTTATGTTTTAGTCCTATTACAAGTAAGATGCTGAACGTTGCGTAAAAATGGGAGTGGCCATAGCCCATAGTATTTCATATACGGATTGGTTTGTGCATGGACGTGTGAACCCGGTGTTGCCAAAGATAATAACTTGGAATGTGATGTTTTTGACATGATAAAGCTGCTGAGGTTTTAGTAGTTTTGTTCAACTTTAAGTCTTTTTCGTCATGCGGTTGAAGTTTTGATGGTTTCTCGTTGTTAGTTGTTTTATTCTGAAAACGGACATAGGTAATTGATTCTAATATAATAGCACAAGTCAACAACAAGAAATGAATATAGAGGTGGGTTTATAATGTAATGTGATTTAAAGCTTTATGGGTCAAGTGGTTAAGAGTTTAGTTTTTCTACGTAAGACCTCATGTTCAAGTTGTCTTAGGGGCAGTGATATTATATATAATGGAGTGAAGGCCGCAGGGTTTGGTAATGATTTATTGAGTCTCCTCTTCTCTTGAATATTACTCCCGCCGTTTCAAAATTATTGTTCACGGAAGTAATTAGTTAGGAAGTTGCTGTATTCGTTTTGGAGGTAACTGGAAATTTGAAATGAATAATCAAAGTTTTTGACAAGAGACCATCCTCGTGACTTATTTTCCATTCTGCACTGTCATATATATGTATAGGTTGTAGAGCTTGGCTTAAAATTTGAGATATCAAACTTAGCAGTCCTAGAAAATAGTGGTATAAAACTATAAGCTTGCCTTTGCATCTTGATACCTTGTACGTGAACGTAGTTTCCGGATGAGTCTGAGAAGGTTATATTTTTTGCACCATGACTATTTTAGTCATTATGCACACTGAACTTATGTGTCTTTTGTCGTGTTTCAGCAACCTGAGGTCATCGTTTTTTGGCGAGAGAAATGGGCTTGGTGTGTCCATTGTTCCCCCGAAACGTGTTACTTTTACTATCAGGAAAATTGAATGCAAAGAATCACGAATTGGAAAGCAGCCTATTGTAGTGCCATCCAATGTGACAATTACTTTGGAACAACAATTTTTTAAGGTAAAGGGTCCTCTCGGAGAACTTTCAAGGAGCTATCCACGAGAAGTGAAGCTTGAAAAGGATGAGTCCGGGGTCATAAAAGTCACGAAGGCAATGGAGACTAGAAGGGCCAACCAAATGCACGGGCTCTTCAGGTAAAACTCTTACTTACTTTGGTAGCGTTTGTATTAGAATTTTTATTCAAGATTTGGAATCAAGAATCGGAATGAGAATAAGAATGAGATTCCCGTTCTTCATGTTTGAATTAGGGCTTTTTGGTCATGAAATTGGCTCGAGAATAGAAATATTTAATCCCAACACTACCTTTGATCTTCTATTTTCTCTATAGGAGATTTCTACTGTGTATGAAATCGATAACACGTTTTTTTCTTTTCATGGACCCTGCTGGATTGTCAATAATGTGATACCAGAGTCACTGGATTCTGATAGCTTTTTGGGTTTTGTTTATATAATCTTTTTGTTATAACACTATTAATACATGCACTTGCTTATGCGTAGGACACTTACCAACAACATGGTGGTGGGAGTATCAAAAGGGTTTGAGAAGAAACTTGTACTCGTTGGTGTCGGGTATCGTGCAACGGTAGAAGGAAAGGACTTGGTATTGAATCTTGGTTTCTCTCATCCAGTCAGGATGGCAATTCCCGATGACTTGAAAGTGAAAGTTGAAGAGAATACAAGAATCACAGTCAGTGGATATGACAAGTGCAACATTGGTCAGTTCGCTGCTACCATCAGGAAATGGAGACCTCCAGAGCCGTACAAAGGTAAGGGAGTGAAATATGCCGATGAAATTATCAGGAGAAAGGAAGGAAAAGCCGGTAAGAAAGCTTAGAACCATTTATTTCTTTGAATCCTTGTTTTGTTGTCTCAAATTTGTGCTTGTCAATAGAAACGAGTTACGCGTGAACTATTAGGGTTTTGCTCATGATCGAGTAATGTAAACATATTACACAATCGCCAGGCTCTTCTGCATGTGAAAACTTGTTTTCTTCCATTACTTCAGTAGTGATTCTGTCTTGTACTCCCATGTATTCAATCTTTTTATAGCTTCTTGAACCTGCAAGATTTCATATTAGTTTTGCTTGGAACTTGGAAGTAGTATTTAGTTAAATGGGTCAACCGTCAACCCAATCACGACCGATTAAGTAAATGGGTTGGTTATTTGATGCAAGCACGATTAAGTTCAATCCATACTATAACTCGTGTCTAGTAACGGGTCATGACCTCAATCAGTATCCACTATCAAATTTGTTGTGAGTTTTACTGGTGTGAACCATTTTGGTCCAAATTTATTAATAGAGTTGACAATTTAGGACGCAACACGTTATCCAAAGTGACGTTGCACACGACATATTTATAGTTGGGTTTGTGTTGGAGAACTCAACGGTCAACATATTAATAGTTGTCTTGTGTTTATATTGGACCTGTAGAACACGCATGACACAATAATATTATCAGATTATAACACAGGTTAATCGGTTATTAATCTCTGTCGCCCACATATACTTATTGTTCAAAACTATTGCGCTCGTGAAAATGGATAATAAGAGTAATATCAGTTGCAACTCATTTACTCCTTTGCTTAGATGACGCTAGCATGGCACAGTAACATGATTATTAAGCATTATATTAGCGTTTGATGTTTAAACATGATAAATATCTTTTGTACAGAGTGATGTAACAATCTATGCTACAAATTCTGTTTCTTATATTTGAGTTTTAAGAATAAGTGCAAATGAATAATTCATCTCGACATGCATAAAAAATCTCTTCCATGATATTTTGAGTTTATAAGACAATTTAAATACAAGTCAGATGAAATTTATTAAAACGAATACGAATGATAATATAATATCCAATAAAGTATCATTTGGACTTGGTAACAACTAGTAATTAATCAAGTGAGATTCTTCTTTCTCATGTTACAATTCATAGTTCCCTAAAGTTACACAAATCAAGCTGACATAGCTGGCAATTTGAACTCGAATAGACCTATGCATCTATACCCGAAACTTGATCCACATTTTTGCAGGCTCAAATTGCAAGAAAAAATCTAATCAATTTTCAAGTTGGGTCAGACAGACCACACAAACCCGCACATTCACGCGTACAACTCGAAGATCCAAAACCCCGCACACCGACTTTCCAACCTAAAACCCGACCCAAAACCAGAATTGCCATCTTTACTCGATGTAAATAAGGTACCTAGCAACAACAAGAAACCACCCTACTTTTGCCAATATTTCTCTTTTTTTTTTGGCTGCTATGTTTTGCCTCCCTATATAAACATAAGAAACTAATGTGAGAAGAGAAGAAAAAGAATTAGCTTTTTTACAAGGCAAGCCACGTCCAAACTGGCCCTCACAGAAGCTTCACCCCCTGATTCTGATGTTGCCAGAAATGGCAAAGAATAGCTGAATACCAATGTCAAAGAAGCATATGGAGAATGAGTCCAGCGAAGAGCATAGGAAACGAGAAGTTTTCAATGCCAAGACCTGCAAAGCACACCGTACATAATAATGAAATATCTGAAATATGAAATTATGTTCCACAAGAGAAGATCAGAGCCAAATTCTAGTGTTAAACGGAAAATTTGGCAACAGACTATGCTTCATCGTGTTTGCGCTGGTCAGTTCCTGAATGCAGATCATAAGAAACTACTAAACTAATACTATAAAACTGCACGACCACTTCAACAAAAAGTGATGCAGAAAATAGAGCACCACTGGGTCTCGACAGTGATGTCCACAACTTGTGATAAAATTCACACTTACCATGTATTTTTCGCATTTTGAGATCGTTTGAGGGCTGTTTTGGTCATTTTTCCATTCAAGAAAGTTTTTTTTTTTTTCGGGTTTATTTTCTGCTAGGATTTGAAGTAGGAGCTATGAATGGTTGTTGTGCAGCTTCTATTGTTTTTACTTTTTAGCTTATGTTTGATTTCTTGCAAAAGGGAAACTAAGGTTTCTTTGAAATATTCTGTCTGTCATTTCTAGTAAAGGTTCCATAAAAAAGACTTGTACTGAAGGATTACTAGAACGATCTCAAGTAAATATAAAGTTTTTTTTTTTTTTCAACCAAGACAGTAAGAGAATAGGTCTTGGGCTTATAGCTCTCACAAGGTAAGTGAACACTCCATGATATAGCAATATTTCAGCTGGAAACTATGTTGGAAAAAAAGAAAAAAGGTCTTTTAAGTGCCAGTGCAGGAAGAAGATAGAATTGTAATTCGTTTCTGTTAAGCATAGCTTGAAGGAAAAAAAATTACCACTTTGAGAAGATGTAGCTGCGGGAAGTGCGGGAAGTTTTGAAGCTGCAATGTCCATCAAGCAAAGGAGTTAAGATAAAGTATCGTCAGCAAACGATAGTAAATGGAGTTGATAAATGGAAATTGAACATCTTGAGCGTACTTTTATTGCAAGAAGAAGCAAGAACGGAAGAAGTCGAGGGCCAAGGAGCTCCAATGTTGTCGTTGAGATCACAAAGGAAGCTTACTCCTGAAGTGCTATCAAATGTTGCATCTGAAGGCAAGCTTGGCAAAAGGCAGCCAGACACTAGAAACAATAAAATAAAACAAACAAACAAACAAACATGATATTGGTTAGTTTACATATCTACAGTTTTCTCGAAGCAACGATGTTATAACTGACTAGTGACTACTATTTGATATGAGTATGTTACGGCTTCATGCAAGGTATGTGTAGTAAATAATAGTACAACTTCAAAAGTAAATCTTACAACAGCATATTGCACCAAAAAGTATTCACCAAAATTTGAATACTCCTACATTCATGTATACATAAGTAGCTTCTACGAACACTCTAGCTTTATTTAGTTGGCTTAGTGCACTTCCAGACTTTAGGCAGTGTTGGGATAGAAAATTTTGGAATGGGAATGTGATTCCACTTCCAAAACAACTTTCATGACCAAAATGTCATAATACAAGCATAAAGAATGGAAATATCATTCCCATTCCCATTATTAATTCTCGCTGTTGAACCAAAATTCTAATCAAAGAGCAAACTTAGTGTCTAAACTATACTTTCATGTCCGTGAAAGTTTAAGCCATCTTACAGTTACAAATAGAAGTTTAGGAGATAAGGAAAAAGAAAATAATGAATTGATAGAACTTTTCTTAAGAAGGATGAGAAAAATAAACAGAATTGCCAAATATGATAATTAATGGAAAGTAGAGTTAAACAGACAGTTTTTAGTACGGGAGTTACCTTGCGATCCAACTGGTGTGTCCCATTTGTAAATATCCACCATCATAAATAATGAATCGTTAAAGAACCTCATGTCAGTATCAGTTCTGTCCACAAAATAGAAATAGCAGAAACGCTGATAAAAGAACCAACGAGCAGGACTGACCTTGAAGAGAGAAATCTTTGAGGTTAATATGACAAAGATCATATAGATTATTAGAGACATTAGCTTTCTGCAACTTCATGCCAAGTGATGCGGCGCAATTCAATGCTTGCAAATTGGTTAGGAAACTCTGCTCTTGCAAGTGGGACACGTAACTCTCCATGGATTTGCAGCAAGCTGTCTTGTTATGTATCACATCTCCGCATTCTTTCACAACTTTTGTCATGTTGGGAAAGGCAAGAGGACAGACTGAAACATTGAATATTAATTAGCTAATATGAAAAAGTCATGGTGCTCTCATATACTAGAAAAATATCCGAGCAAATAGTCTTTTCTTTTTTAGGAAAAATCTTTTTATGCACATGCTATTGAAACAGATGACACATACAACACACATGGGGAGGGATGCCACATCATTGCCCTGCCATCGCAACGTGGACAACACGTCATCATATTGATTCCAAAAAATATAAAAAAAAATTAAATTAAATGTCACGCCATCGTAATTTAACTGCACCATTACGAACAGAACCAAATTGAAACAAATTTGCATAATACCAAACTGAAACGATATGGATAGTTTGAGGACTAAACTAGAACATACACCAAATTATGAACCAATAACCAACTGGATAGGTTAAGGACCAAAATGAAACATTTTGCTTCTTTTTCTTCTTTTATTTCAAGCTCACCTTTATTCACATTGCAGTTCGAAAGTCCTCTGAGAACACGATTTGCTGCAGACGGATCTAGTTTATTGGCCAGCCATCGCAGGACAACATGCTTACAATCATCAATCCTAGTTGATTGCTCGGGCGAGACATGAGCACCATTTAAGCTCGGTAAATCACTCAAGGCAATTTTTCTTGCGGCATCTAATATGGCATTTTGACAGACTTGGCCACAACATTCATTGACAAGATCAATTTTCTCACAAGCAGCCAAGAGTCTTGAAGAGTCCACTGTACTCTCAAACTCATCAACGTCAATAACAGGGCAAGTTGCTCCTGTGAGATTCGCTGCATGAATTGAGCATACTTTCGGAAGATTCTCGTTTGCACCTTGACCTTCTAGAATCTTCTCCACATCTGAGAGGCAGTGCTTGGCATGAGTCTCATTCAAGGCAAGAACCCTAGAGTTTTTACTCGACTGACCCATAAGGATCACTAGGTTGGCACCAAATTGAGGACAACAGACTACATTGGCCAGAAATGGTGCAAAGGTAGCCCAGCAATCAGTTGCTGTTATGCTTAATATACTTTCGGCAGATGAAAAATTTAATGTACAATGTCCTGAAAAATTAAAGTAGCATGAAGTAAGGTCATAAACAACAATTCCAGCACATATCGAAACACGAGCTTCTTGCCAGCATGTTACATGGTGGAGCCCCCCAACCTTTTCATGTCGTGGACCCCAAAAATCTAGAAAGTTGTCATTCAGAAAGCATGTATTGGATGGTTTATAGGATACCAAAATGCAATACTTTAACTTATTGGGTTTTACGGTGCGAAATAAAAGAAGTGCAAGCAAGTTGTACCTGATAATACTGGCAAACTCATATTAGTGAATGGCGTCAATGGAGAAGGAGCTAAAAGAGGAAGAAATGGTTGAGGTTCCACACTTGGGATTTGAGAGGTACTAGGAGGTGTTGCATTGTCCTTTATTTTTGTGGAGTCTTGTGCATCACTAGAAGAGTGGCAATGAGACTCATGTACACCTGCATTGTGTAGAGGTATATGTATAGCTAATTGAGCATGTTGTAAAAGGATTCGAATATATAAATAAAAAATTCAAATAATGAAACCTAAATTATATATATTTCACAGATCCAAATAGCTTAAGAAACTGATATTTACCTGTGTTCAAATGAAAAGGTGGATAACATTATAAATAAATAAAAACAAGAGTTTACTACCACTCATTTGAACTGTAGAAACACATTTAGGAGGATGATCTCCCCAAACAACTACAGTGTAGAATTGGCTTATTCTGATTTATTATATGTGTGCGTTTGAATTTCACTCTAAAATAATAATAAAACTCAAGGCCTCTTCTTATGACTATAAAGGCACAATAGCATCGAGATTGCCCGAAATAGAAATCAAGATCATATGACCACTTAACACGACTCTTACCCAACTCAAATTTCCAGGAAACATAAACATTCTTAAGTAGCGCAAATCTTTGAAGGTTTCCGATACTCTATTCCTAAACACAAGTTCAACACAAGAATAGGTGTCCATTTCCTTTGCAGCTAGATACAGCAAAATTCAAGTATAACCAGGTATAAAGAGAATACTAGCAGCACTCGAAAGCCCTAAGAATAAATGGCCGACATTAATAAACCTGATAGCATGTGACTGATAAATTAAACAAAATGTAATTCAGGGGAAAAAGAGGCAAAATCGAAATCTTATCTTGCAGAGAACCTGCACCTATCAAATGCCCAAATAGCACTAATCTCTAATGCATCAAAGCCACAAAAATCCATGTTTCCACAAGAACCCAACATATCCATAATTCCCGAAGCAAGGGACACACTTACCCCAAATTTCTTATGTCCCTTACACAACCAACAAGCAACAAATCAAGATAAAAAATCAACAAGCCACAACCCAAAGAAAAAAAACAGAGAAAAAAGCTTTACAATATCAAAACCCAGTTCTACTAACCTAGTAAAAACCCAACACCAAACTCTGAGATTTACAGTGGCCCAGTTGCTCAAATTAAAAGAAAACACAGAAAAAAGCTCTAAATTATCAAAACCCAATTCTAATAACCTACAAACAACTCATAACCTAGCAAAAACACAACAGACAACACCAAACACTGAAATTTCCAACGACCCAGTTGCTTAAATAAAAAAATAAAAAAAACACAGAAAAGCTCTAGACTATCAAAACCCAGCTCCATAAACAACACATAACCTAGCAGAAACCCAACACCAAACACTTAATTTTCCAAAGACCCAGTAGCTAAAATTCAAAGAAAACACAGAAAAAAGCTCTACATTATCAAAATCCACTTCCACTAATCCACAAACAACACCTAACCTATCAAAAACCCAGTTCCACAAACAAAACATAATCTTGCAAAAACCCATCACCAAGAACAGAAATTTACAAAGACCCAGTAGCTCAAATTCAAAGAAAACACAGAAAAAACAGTAAATTCAGCTGAAAAAGAAAAGAATAAAACTCACAGAGCAGGAACAGAAGAGCAAGCTGGAGGATGACACAGCACGAGATCTGCTCTCTCATGTCTGTGCTTGAATTGTCACTGAAGAATTGGAGAAGAAGAAGCAATACAATGCAAGATTAGCTAACGCATTTGTGTCTCTCTTAAGTGTGTGCGATTTTTATTTTCTATTTCTCAAGCTTCTTGAGCTTCTTTTTCTTTGGCTGCTCAGTGTTCACACACACCGCCAGTTCGCAGTTGACATGTGCGAAGGGACAGTCACGTGTCAGATCCTATGTCAGGGACGATCACGCGAGAAGCACGTGACGGCGCCGGAGGAGTTGACCGAGCAGCTTGCTTCGGCTGATTGACTTGTGTTTCCTCCGAGTGTGGCAGTAGTTGAAATTTTTAGGTAGTTAATTACTTAATAAACCTTATATTTTTATATATTAAAGATAAAAATTAATTACTATTAATTGCCTCATTAATGTTAAACAAAATTGATAAACAATATTTTTAATTTTGAATTTTGAATTTGTATGTGTGTCATGTTCGTGTCGTGTTGAAAATTGATCATGTGTCAAATAAACTTACACAAATATAAAACGTTTAACAATCGTGCTAGAAATTGGTTTAATTATGCATCAATTTTGTTCGTGTGAGTGCATATTAGAGTATAGAATTAAAGTTTGTTCTTCAACTAATATAATTTTTTATTACTAGCATTTAAAAAAATAATAATAATAAATGTTACAATAGTGAATCATAAAATTAATTGTTTGATGCAAGCAAAAATAAACTCTCTTAAATATGGCCTTATGTTCTCTATGTAGCATTTAGGGTTTTGAAGGTGTTGGAGCATAATAGGTAGGCGGCGCTGGTTCTCTATGCAACAGAGGAAGGATCGGAGACAGTATCACGGCGGTACGGATACGGGGGGGGTGTAGGGGGGGAAGGGGCGGTCCCCCACGGG
>JAYMTA010004131.1:0-13077 GCA_036897625.1 Pelargonium cotyledonis | reverse complement strand
TTGGACTCGCGGCCAGCTCGGGAGCCCGTGCTCCGCTGCTGCTCCCCAGACTCGTCGGCGACGAGGATGAGGAGGAAGGACCGGCGACGCCCTCCACGGTCACGTCCACGCCGGAATCGCGAGCAGGTCGCCAGAAACCCGTGCTGCCGCCGGAGAAAACGAGGAGGCCAAGCTCCTTCTGTTTGTTTTTTTTTTTAATTTTTTTTTCAAAAACACTTAAAGGGTCTGTTTGGTTTCAATTTTTTTTTAAGTTTGAGGATATTTTAGTCTTTTTGATCCATAAACATAAAAATGGATAAAAAATAGAGGTGTAAAACTGTGGCAATCTTTAAGGGGTAAACATTACCTACTAATTTTTAAAGGAGATATGTGTAATGAGTCTATATAAGAGAAAAGATACTTGTAATTTTCCCTTATTTATATCAATACAATACAATGCTTGGTATGGTGTTGGTGGGTAATGATTATTGTCTGTCTGCTGTTTGGCTGAAAAGGTCAAAGCCAATACCCACTTTCATGTGTTTCCACACACATTGGTTTCTTAAAACAATCTTTCTTCCTAAGTTTAAGAATCTTCATTTCTTTAATTATTTCTTACTACTAAAATAATTGTATTAAAGTATGCAATATGATATAAAATCATTGACCCCAACCTTTTTTTTTTAATTTCAACTTTGATGTTTGGACCACCTATTCATGGTTTATCTTAAATTTTTTAATTTACCAATCATCCATTGGTTACAAATGCATTAAGATTTTTGTTAGAATGAGGTATCAACATGTGAGGCTATATTTGGAAATGATCACATGTGTCTTCTTCGCTTATGCAATTTGATTTAGAGAAGATTTTTGAAAGCATCGAAATGAAAATTCATTCGGTATTATTTACCCAAACAACATCAAACATAACTAATCTGATTAATACTACCCAAACTATCAATTTAGGACTATAGTTGAGCCTATTAGAGAAATACGGAAGCACTCCGCATAGTGATAAAGGTCGAGTGACAGCTGAAATGTAGTTAATGTAAACAATTTTTTTTAATATAAATAAGAAAATACAAAAAATAACAAGTTATGTTCACTTTAAAGATATAAAATGGTTGAGTACTGAGTTACATGAAAGAGAACTATCACAAATGAGGAGATCATTCATTCAAGAGAAACCTTATTTTACAAGATTATATACTCTGGAAAAGTTGGAAGTCGTTATTAATTAGTTAACAATGGAGCGTCATTTAGTGAATCTAACATGAAATGAATCCATCGAGCAAGACTTACGTAAATGACAAGAAATGAAAACTCGTACAAAACAAAGGCAATAAATGCTGCAATGACTCGAACTGACAGTGGGATTCAATGGGAACGATGTTGAAGGAAATAATCTCCTCAATTTATCTTAAACTATTTAGTTTACCAATCATCTTATTGTTACAATTGCATCAAGATTTTTGTTGGAATGAGGCATCAACAAGTCATGCTATATCGGGAAATGATCATGTATGCATTTGCTTATGCAGTTGGATTTAAATAAGACTTTCAAAAATGAAAATTTATTCGATATCGTTTGCCGAATCAGCATCAAACACAATTGATTTGATCAACACTGACCAAACTATCATTTTTGGATTGTAGTTGAGCCCATTAGAAAAATAAAGAAGCACTCTGCACAATAATAAATGTGGATAGACACTTGAAATGTAATTATGTAAATAATTTTTGTTACTATAAATATGAAAGACACTAATAGTAACAAGTTATGTTCACTTTACAGTATTAAAATAATTTGAATAGTGAGCCGTATAAATGAGATCTAATTATGGTAATAGAGGAGATTCATACGGGAGAAATCTTATTTTATAAGATTATATACTCAGGAGAAGTTGGAAGTCGTTATTAGTCAGCAATGAACCATCATTTAGTGAATCCGAACATGAAATGAATCCACCGAGCAAGTCCTACGTTAATGACGAGAGATGAGTTCGCGAACAAAAGAATACAAGAAATTAAATTTAAAATATAAACAACATGTAAACTTTTATAGATTAAAATTGAGAAGAAAAAAAAGAAAGAGAGAGAGAGAGTAGCAGCAGTTATTAAATCAAGAAAGCCAGCGAAGCAAATGTGGTTCCTTATCTCTTACGCCTGAAACAAACAGTAAATTGCTGATCCTCTTTTCTTATTTTCCGCAAATCCTAATCTAAACCAAGGAGACCATTTTCTCATTTTTTTTTGTATGCTCTGTGCAGTGACCGAGTCTGCGTCTTCGAGCACAAAACAAAGGGTCAGTTGTCAGATTAGGGTTTTTATACCCTTCTCTTTCACAGACAAATTCCATTTCCAGTTCCAGATCACGATTTAATCCGGATAATGGTACGGACCTTAACATTCTCTTTCTCTTTCTCTTGCTAAATTTGTAGACTATAAATTTATCTTCTTTCTTCTTCTTTTTCTTCTGGGTGTGTCGTTTGTGTGTTTGTGAAATCTGGGTATTAGAGTTGATTCATTGAATGATTTGATTACTGGGTCAGTTGGGTTGTTTTGATTTTTAGTTTTTTTTTTCCCGTTTCCGTGTTTGTCTTCGATTTCGATTTAGAGTCCGTTGCTGAAAGATCATTGCCTGTGACCATCGTTTCAGGGAGAATTGGTGCTAAAGCGTGGAGCTTTGCTTTAATTCTTCTATGGGTTTTCGTGAATTTCGATTTGTGAATCTGGGCTGGAGATCAATCTCTGATGTGCAAGTGTTTCTGAAGATCTTTACATGCTGAAATATGGAATTTCAGATCAATTCGTCGGTGGGATTTGCTCAGATTCTGATATGAATTTCAGTAGTTAGTGGGGTGGTGGACAAACTGTTTCAGAAATGGAGGATGAATCAGAATTATGCTATGGGTCTGAAGAAGAATTTAGAAGCTGCTGTGGAGATGATGATGATGTGTGGAAGGAAACTGAGGAATTGGTGAAGGAAGAGTCAAAAGAGGAGCTTGATGAATTTTCAGTGAAGATGTTCTTCAAGGGTTTGTCAATAGCTGGGGCCGGGGTTTCTAGTTCCGGGCTTTCTGGAATTGGGGTGCTCATGGAAAGATCAGCTAGTATTCCTGTTATTCAGGTGCAGAAGAAGCTTGATTTCTATGTGGAGGAGTCTGTGGCTGATTATTTAGCTCTAATGGATGGTCTGGTGGAGGCTGTGCAGAATAAATCCCGTCGGGTTTATGCTTTTACAGACTCCGAGCTATTATATGATCAGGTGAGTAACCATTTAGTTGCATTGATATAATATCTGTATATACTACTAGAAGAACTAATTAATAGTTTATTGCATTGCAAGGTTATAAAATGCAAAAATCTATAGTGATATATTGTGATGATGTAAATAGTTCACTTTGAACAGCCATTGTGCATATTTTTTTTTCTTTGATTCCTTCCCTGTCACAATCAAATGCTAAAGTATTTTAAGATGCAAAGGCAACACTCTTGTAGCATGCTTTTAGCCTTGTCTTTAGTTCTTGAGCCAGAAATATTATTCTGGTTTGGAAATTCTTTTGACATTTATTAATGCAATCTTTCTTGCCTTTTTCCCCTTCCTACAAAGCAGAGAGAAGAAGAAATTTATTAGCAGTTGTGTATGTTAGAATGATTTCAAACCATCTTCCATGTGAATTCATGGTTGGCAAATTTGTTTGGTCTCAATAACATCTGTTTATCTTTATTTTTATTTTTGAACAAACATCTGTTTATCTTAATGATGCATGATTATTTTATGTTACATTAATGATGAGAGTTCTTGACAGATAACAAAAGAGGAGAGAGTTGATACACCATTGTTGAGTGCATTGAGGCAAAGAATCCTTGAACATGCTAGTAATCTAGAAGCTTTTGTGCTGAAGCTAGTAACGAGTATGGCTCTCGAGAAGCCATTACGATTAGCCCAAGTGGCTATTGGCATTGTCTCTTTTCCCATTAAGGGTGATATGTCACTTGAAAACTGTTCTATCTGTTGTGAAGACAAGCAATCGCCCATGATGATAACAATGAAATGTTCTCACAAGTTCTGTTCACACTGTATGAAAACCTATGTTGATGGAAAAGTACAGTCATCTCAAGTTCCTATTAGATGCCCTCAAGTTAGGTGCAAATATTACATCTCCACCGCCGAATGCAGATCTTTTCTTCCTCTCTCTTCCTTTGAATCTTTTGAGAAAGCCCTTGCAGAAGCAAATGTGCTGAACTCAGATAGAATGTACTGCCCCTTTCCAAATTGTTCAGCTCTGCTTGATCCTCGTGAATGTTTGTCAGCTAGGGCAAGTTCTTCAAGCCAGTCTGATAATAGCTGTGTGGAGTGCCCTGTTTGTCAGAGGTTTATCTGTGTGGAATGTGGGGTTGCATGGCATGCATCAGTTAGCTGTGAAGAGTTCCAAAACCTCCCGTTAGAGGAACGAGATGCATCAGACATTACCTTGCACCAATTGGCTCAAAATAAAAGGTGGAGGCGTTGTCAGCAGTGTCGAAGGATGATTGAGCTAGCACAAGGTTGCTACCATATGACTTGCTGGTAAGATACTTCTCTATCTTTAAAATAACTGATGTCATTGGGAAAAAAAGGTGTTTGATTGAATGGGAGCGTAGATGCACTTAATAAATGACCTTTTCTTATTCTGCGAAATTACAACTAATTTATATTTTCTTTCATTGGTTTTGCTCTGTCACACCAACCCATTCTCCCAAATTCTTTACAACACTGATTCAACTTTTGATGTCTATAGGGTATTTTATGTCATCTAAGATTGCTATAAACACAATTTTTGTAGTTAACTGGATCTTGTTTTCCAAAATAGTTAATAGACATTCAAGTACATTCATCGTTTATCCCAACAATTTTATTCACTTCAAAAATAAAATAAAAAAGAATCATCTTTCTTTGACCAGCTTCTCAAACTTATAATTTATTTTGAACTATATTTAGCCTCTAACATTGTCTGGTCCTAAAATCTAATTGACCCAAATTTATAAATATTAAAGCTGCATTGGAGGTCCTAACAATCTTTGAGTTCTATGATGTCATTGTTTCATTGTAAATATCTTTGGAAGATACTAGAGGGATAGATTGCCTATCAAGGTTACAAAATCTGGAAGTATATTTACCAGTTCAGTCTGAGCCTGGTGATCTTCGTTTTGCTCTCTTTCTTTTGTCATGTCACTGTCTATAAGTTGCTGAAAACTGAACTTTCCATCCAAGCTGATCTAATTATCACTATGGCCTTTATTATGGTTTTTCTATTACATACTACATAGGCACTTTTGCCTCGTTCATGTTATTTCCAGGTGGTTGTTTTTATCTCAAGGCTTGATTTCTGGATTTATTTATGTTATTTTAACAACTTGGAATATCAGTATAACATTAATAGTAAAACTTTAAGCTTACACATCCTTTGAAAGGGAAGTTGAACCTTCAGGATTCTGTTGTTAACAAGTACAAAAATGAAGATACAACAGCAAAAGTCTAACCTGAAGCTATTTAAGCTTCTTTGCACTGAGGTGTAACCTGAAGCTAATTAACTATAGAATAATGTTCCTTTTTGTAGTTATGAGAACCACGTATGGACTTGTAACTGTAAGGAAGTAAAATATTCAAAATACCAATGATTTATAAGAATCTTTTGGAAGGATGATCATTACAAGGAATCAAGTATTTGAAAGCTGCACTAAGTTTGTGGTTTAAGTTAGTATTTTTTTCTTTCTTGAAATACGGTAGACCTTCCCCAAGCCATCATCAAGAAAGGTAAAATAGAAAGCTCTAACATAGATTCAACTTAGGTTGTATAAATACTGTTCGGTATGCTTCTATGTATTTGTGTGTCCAATGTGTGAATAAGTTCTATGCTGTGCAGAAATTTGATATTTCATTAGTGGGTTTTCCACCTTGTTAGCATTCATGAAGTTCTAAAGACGAACTCTACTTACATCCCTAAATTTTCAGGTGTGGACATGAATTCTGTTATTCTTGTGGCGCCGAGTACAGAGATAGCCAACAAACTTGTCAGTGTGCATTTTGGGACGAAGACAACTCTGATGAATTGGCCACTCAGTCTATGCAAGAATCTGAACAATGGGCTTGGGAAACTTTTAATTCTCTACCCATGATCATGGATGCATACTCGGACCAAGAGAGATCACAGCTAGCACTGATCCAAAGGTTCCTTGCTGGGGGTTTTAGTCTGAGTGATCATCAACCATATCAGTCGCCACCTCGTTGTACAGATTCCTACGTTGATGCCATAAAGGATCTTCATCAACTTCCTTGGCTGGAGAGGTTTGTCTCTGTTATAAGCGACGACTACTACGAAGATTACCTCCAATGAAGCAAGGCATTATAGGTCTATTCTGAAATTTATAAATAAATTGTTTAGGACAAAAAATTCAAGGAATGGAGGTGAAGAATCTCTCACTCTTCAATTCATTTTTCACTCACACTTTGGAGTTGGGTGTGCTGAAATTGGATCCTTTCCATTTGTTGTTATGCTTTGTCATCCTATGGTGGAAAATTCGAGATCTGAATTTTCTCAGACGAGGCGGAATTGTAGGAAAGCACCTATGTGTTGTGATTGCTTTCTATGGTAGAAGAAATAGAGAAAGACAAAACATTTATGTTTTGCTTACATAAAAAAGAGTAGTAAATGCAACAGATCTTTTCACTTTGCTGTTGTTGTCTATTTGCATTTCCAATTCAGTTTTTTTTTTCTTCCTTTTTTTTTTTTTCGGCCCAATGCAAATGTACAGACACCCAAAAAGATGTTTTCAAGTCATGTAGGTACCAATAATGAGTTGGTGCTACGGCTAACAGCTTATCTTGAAATGCTTGTAGAGGCAAAATGTTTATAGAGATAGCTGGAAGGAGCTAAAATATATGTGGAGAATAATCTAGTAAAACAATGTTTGGAAGGAGGTCGAAAATGAATTTTTGATTATGAGATTTTTTGGTAAATTTGTTGAAAGTGAGTTGTTTTTAGATGACGAATGCTTTGATGAACAATTTTTTTATTTTATAAAGTATTATATATAACTATGAGGTCTATCTTTTTTTGTTTGCAGTTGACCCTCATATGTGAATATTGACAAATATTAGGATATCTATTTATGTGGTTGTCCTTTTCTCTAACTATCGACTACATTTTCTTTCTCATAGTCTATCATCTCTGTATGTGGTCAACTTCTTTGTACATCTTTTTCTTCATGATGGTTGACACTTTTTATATGTGGTCGACCATTTTTTATCTATCGATCACATTTTGTTTCTCCATAATTGACTCTCTTTGTTTAAGGTCGACCTTCTCTATCCATCGTTTTTCTCCATGGTGGTCAACCCTCTGTGTCAGTGGTTGAGCCTCTTTGTCCTTCTCTCTCTCCATGCATGTATGTGGTTCAATGATAAATTGGGGTATGTTTTTCCCACTGGAGCGCCTGTGTGAGGGATAGTTTGGAAGTCGATGCTACAGTAAATCAATTGCCAAACATATTTAGGGTCAAATGTCTGTAGAGGCTATTATGCGTGAGAAAAAGTAGATGAACCAAACAGACATTAAGGACTAAGAGTGGTCCTCCCCTATTCCTCAGGTCACATACACACCCTTGTGATTTGCACTTCATTTTGTCATATTGAAATGGTACAGTTGGTTTGTTGATCTGAAATGCAAGCAAAGCAAAATGATGGTGATGATAAATTATGACAGTCACACATGAAAGTATGTGTTAGAAATAAATGTGATAAACCAAACCCATTAACACCAGTAAACAAAGCAAATGCTGTAATAAATGTGAATCAATGATCTTTAAGCCAACTTTCAAAACATGCTCTTAAAGTTGGTAGCTACTCCTAATTAAAAGCTTTGCCAGCCAGAAATGATACAAAGACGGCTCTGGGTCCCTCCATTACCCAACCCAGCCCCAAAAAGAGTTGAGGTTGTTGGCTCTACTTGTACCCAATTTAATCACTATACTTTGTGGATATATATGTATACGAACCCACCCACAAGTCAGAGAAGTGCACCAAATGGTCTATGTATGTGGGCCATGTTGAAACATTGGCCAACCACAACATGCAAGAGGGTTTGAAAATCACACAGTGGAACACTGAATCATTATCTTCAATATGTTCCTTTTTTTTTTATCAGCGAACGGTACTTTCATTCAAAAAAACGAAAAACGGGTATCTTCGATATCTTGTATGCATAATCCATCAAGCAAGGAAATAATATGCAATTCACACTACAGAATAGAATCAACAACAACCCATTTCAGCTAATTGGTGGTTCTACAATCCCATCAATCAAAACAATACTCAAAAAGTACACCCCCACAGATATATTCCACTTCTTTTTCTGTTCCAGCATGAACAGTACCTTGTGTTCCTTCTGCAATCTCCAACAATCAGAAGATTCTCAACTGATATACATATTTTTCAACAACCCAAGTATTTGAATGTGTAAATGATCTTCCAAAGCCAAAAAATATGATGAGGAATGGAAGTACAAACCTCATGGTTCTCTATTTCTTCAATGACAAATGTGCTAGAGAAACCATATACAAAGCAGTGTAGATCATATTAAGGGCAGGAAAAAGAATAAACCAATATGTAAAAATCAACAATAAAACTGTGCCTACTTGAAATCAAACTGCTATCTCAGACATTTTTTCTCCATTGATTCTCTTCACAGCCAATGCCTCGGTACCTTCAACAAGAAACATCGATAGAGCCATAACTAATTGCTCGGAGACTCGAATCAGACATGTTTGTTATCCATCTACGAGGGCCATCCGACTCTCCTAGTATGTTATATGCATAAGATGGCCACCTTACATCCATGCTGCACAAGCTTTTCACACCCATTCTGATCATCTTCTGTGTTCTTTCAAGAGCTATGAGGCTTGAAAATGTCGAAAAGCTGTTGCCCACAAAAACATCAGCTAGTAAGCACACTTCATAGTCGATTGCAGACTTGATAAGATACGGATACTGATCATAAATCCTGTCAACACCCAACTTCTTCTTCTCGAAAGGAAGCAACCCTTCCTTCCAACCACTCAATATCAATGAATCCTCAAGAAGACTATCAGCCACTGCAAGATAAACGACGGTTGGATGCTCGAGTCCTCCAATATTTCCCACTCTTTCCATAATCTCCTCCTTGCTACTGCAAATATGGCTAATGTTAGATCTTTGTTCCAATTTCTTGCAGTGGATCATCCAGTCTTTCTCTATTCTCATGTGGACTGCTACATAAGGAACCGGATGTAATGAAGACCTCTCTGAATCAGTTTTGGACGTAGTTTTGGTCCTCATTTCTCTTCCTACTTCTCTAATCTTGGCCACAACCTTATCTGCTTCTTTCGATATCTCCTCCACCAAAACCAAACACTCGAAAACCCTTGCATAATCCTCAACAGGCCAATGATCATGCCACAAGAACGGGTTTTTCCCTACAATTCGAATGACTTCATTACCATAACCGGGGTCTTTGCTAACCTGTCTCAGTTGATCCAAATCTCTCTCTTCGGTCCACTTCCTTCCACTTCCCTTCTGAAGCTCGAACACTGCTGTTCTGTTCATCAGGTCAGAGTAACGACCCAACCGGACAAACCCATTACAAAGTGAATTAAACCTTTCAAATTGGAATACCTTGTGAAAGGAAATGGGTTGCAAGAGATCCACTTCCTTGTAGAAAAGCGAGGCACTTAAGCTAGGCATCAAAAGAGTTCGGTTCAGCAATCTTGCTGTTAAGCAAGCTCTTGCAAATGCTATCTTCTGATTGTTCAGTCCCCAAACAATTTGAGGAACCTCTAAGAATTTGTGTTTACGAATCCCATAATCAGAATCCAATTCTAATGACAGAGTGCTACTACTGGTCAATTCAAAGTTGGTCCGATCAATCCCGAGATAGGAAAAGGAAGGAAGCAAAATGGCTCTAAACAGAAGAATGGTAACAAGTAGAACCACACATTTGCATGGCACTGTATTGAAATACTTGCCAAAGAATCTCGAATGCTTATAGTTTAACGAATCCATTTAAGATTGAATCTAGAAAATTATGGCAATCAAACCATTTCAAACTTAGAAACTTAGAACTCCCTAAAGCCCGGAATTGTAGATCAGAAGACAACCAAAGAATTTCAGCACAAACCCACTTCAGTAATCACTCTATGCTTGTAAATTCAATCATGTATGGAGCCAAAGAATGTTCATCAAACATGAAAATCTACAAAAACAGAAAAGGAAAACAACATATAATAAGAACCAACCAATACAAAAATTTAACACAGAATCAAAGGCAAAAAGTTGCCAAATCAATCCTCACCTCCTTGAATTTTCAATTGGTAGAAAACACCAATATCCTGCAATTTCCCAGAAACCAAACACATGAATTCAGAAGAATTCAAAAGAAAACAGCAGACATTCCCAAAGAGAAGAAGAGGTGAAGAAAACAAAACAGAGAAATCAAAATTTTAAGAACTGAAATGAAGAAACCCAGAGGCCAGAGCTACATGAATCCCACCCTCAAAACCCAGAATCTAAACACAAAATCCTGGCACTGGAACCCAAAATTGCTGGGACTCAAAATAGGGTCGATGATTACAATTCACAGAAGTCACCTGAATTCTGAGCAAAACCCAGAAAGCAGAAACCCAAAAACAATAACAAGAAAATTATCACCAACAAATTGGCTTTGGCACATAATATTTGCATGAAGAAAGAATACAAAAAGGCATCAATTTACTTGAACCAAAAGCCAACCAACCTATCACTATCATGACAACTTAGAAATGTAAACAAAACCCAGAAAAGGGAAAAAGAAAAGAGAATTGATATGAAAATGGGGGTGGGTTGGTGTGAGGGCATGAATAGGTGAGCATTGGGAAGTGGGAAAAAAAAGTGGCAAAAAGGGTATGCAAAAGTGGGGGTCAATCAGGTCAGAGATCAGAAATTGTGCACCACTGCAACCTTAACTGTCTCTAGTCAAACCAATGCACAAAAACAGGACACCTCACATTTCTCAATTTCCTTTTTCTTTTTCACAAGAAAACAAGAAGCATGCATTGGCCTTGGCATCACCAAAATGCTATATTGTTCAAGAAATTTTCAATTTTTATTTTTAATGAGACAGAAAAAAGAATTGAAATTGGGTTTGGACAGTTGTGACCATTTGTTGCATGTGAATTGGAGTTGAGTTAGCTGAGGGAGGCATTTAAAAAAGAAGAAGAAGAAAAAGAGCTGATTTGAATTTTAAATTCAAAATTTATAATCAAAACAAGTAGTAAAAGATGGGATTAGATAGTAATTTTTTCTATAACAACTATTTTACATTCTATTTTTAACTTCTCCCAGATTTATCATCTGAGATACATTGATACAAAACCAAAAGCATTCATCTTTCTAAAACTAGACATTCTAATAACAGAGAAAGAAACAGAACTCATCAACATGGAGAACAGCAAGAAACACCAAAATCAGAAAACATCCAGTGAAGAAGATGAAGAAGAAGACACAGAGAATAAACAATTAAAGGAAATTAGAAGAAAATATTGAAAACCATTTTCAAAGACTCACCTTTATTAAAAGCAAGAGGCTAGAGCTTGGGAGGATTCAAAAATGCAGATTTGATTGGATTTGATGTAATGTATTTTTCAACTTTCACATTGAAAGTTGAAACAATGTACAGCTTGTTCCTCTTTCTTTGCATGTCATAGGTCTCTCAATTTTATTATTTTTGTGTCGCATTTGGGCCACTTAACTCTTATTATATACGGAGTATCTCAAAATTAGCAAGAATCAAATATTTGAGAGTTTGCAACCTCATCAAAATTTACTTTTAATTATTCACATGAATAGGAGCGTGTTATAATCTCATTAATAAATTAGTTTAAACCAAAATATATATATTTTTAAATCATTGTTCTTTCTCTATGTCCATATATATGAGAAATGATTCACATACATGTATGGAATGGGCGGGTATTTCCAATATGTTCACTTAACGCGGCTTATAGGAACTGTCTCGCTAGTCTCCACTGAATTTTGGCTTCTTTTTTTTTTTCTTACTTATTTTTGCGACACTCGATTTCGTTCTCAAATAATAAGTGATATCAATAGTAAAGGCTTCTTCAAAATCACAGTTTTGGATAAAAGTCAAAGTCAAAACAATATCGTTTTTTATCATAATTTTGATTATTTGTGTCGTTTTCTAGCTGACTCTAAATTGTATTTTTGATGTGTATTCTTGTGTAATTTTAGCTTTTTACCAATTAGGGGCCATTTTAATAAATTCATGGGCTCAATCTGTTTGGTTATTTTCTTTCACCTATCATTTTCTTTTCACTCTAGTCCAAAGTTTTCTTTTTGTTTTGTTGGGTCCAAGCCCATGATTTATTTGAGTTAGTTTTGGGCATTTGCTTTTTGCCCCACCTCAATATTTTTCATTGGCCCAATATTATTCTTTGAGATAGTTTTTTTTTTTTTTTTGGTGAGTTGAGTAGAGTAGACATGATAAATGATTGATGGAATAGGGTCTACAAAAGACCAAAAGGTTGAATGAATATCAATAGAGGAAATGTAGTGTAGATAGATAGAGTAATGGAAACTAACGAGTGCTCATCTTCTTTGAGGATCTTAAACACAAAAGGCTATCATCAAAAGTGCTTGATGTAAATGGGGTTAGAAATCAATTTGTGGATGATTGACATGTGCATACCCAATTTATGCATGACATAAAAGAGAGTTACATTTAAGTTTTTCTATAAAATTATTATTAAACTCAGACACTATCACATATACTGCTGATTGGGGACGACTCGATAACAAAATCTAAAATTCTATCCTAATAGTATTAAGGATTAATTACTCCGGCGGTACCTGTACTATTATTAATAAATCGAAATAGTCCCTCAACTTTAAAATGAACCGTATTAGTCCCTGTAGTATCAAAAAGTGAACTCAAATGGTCCTGCTATCAAGTTCCGTCTATATTACCGTTAAATTTGCTACTGATGATTTTTTTAAAATAAAAATAATTCAAAAACAAAAACATC
>JAYMTA010004130.1:0-13077 GCA_036897625.1 Pelargonium cotyledonis | reverse complement strand
TATATATATATATATATATATATATATGTTAATTTAATCCAATGTTTTTTATTTTGATAAAATATATTGAACTACTAATAATTTAAGAATTAATAATAAGAATATGAGTTTGTTAATTGCCTATTATTTTCAACATCTACAATGGATAAAATAAAATTTGAGAAGATTTTGAGAGGTATTGTTGTTTTTTCTATTGAATTATCTTTTGGCTATTCCGCTAAGTTTTTAGTTTGACTTGTTACTTATATTACTTAGATGGATTATACAATTTGCCTTACTATGATTTGTTTATTCTTTAAATGGGAACCTCACAATATTGTATTATCCTTCTTTCATTTTTTAATATCCAAAAGAAAGCTTATTGTGGGGTCTTTTTTATATTTTACATTTGAAAATATAATATTATTTATCCTTGAAGTGTGTTGTGCAATGCATATTATTTTTGCTGCATGATTAAGGCATATTTATGAGTGGATTAGATATTCTCATCAAGTCTTTGTTAATATAGAGTAAAAATTAGCAATACTACGTGTATGTGGAGGTGACAATTCCAATTATAGGTCGGTTTTAAGTTGACAAAAGCTAATCTAAATTTGACTTAGAAAGGGTTGTTGGTTGTAGTTCAAGTGAAACTAAAAATCTCGGACAATCAAGAACTGTTGAGTATTTTTAATTTCTAATTAAAAATTTTGTTAAAACTAAAAATGATAATTATGTTTAGTTCTTAATAACTCTTTTAACTCTACCACAAGAACCACAGGTTCGCGGCTGAAAAATCAATCACCAATTAATTTATTTTAATACCCACAAATAAAATAATACTTATAGAAACCTTTAACCTAATTTTCAACTCTTGTTAATTACATAATCAATTATTTTCTTCTTTCTTTTCCTTAAATTTGACATGGACACAATCCAAACTTCAAATCAATTTTTTGTACTTAAATTTTAAAATATAATATGACATAAAGTCATGACTCTGAGTTGAATCATTCAGTGCTTCCAAATAAATAAATAATTAGGTTATTGTTAATTATTAGCCAAACAAAACCAAACCAACTTAAAGAGAAGAGTTGAAATATTTGAAGAACATGACTTGGGAAGGAGGAAAATAAATTAGGGGCTGCCCTGGCCTGTCCTCCAAGCAAGGCCAAAGGGTACAACAAGTTGAAGTTTTTTTTTTTTTTTTTTTTGTTCTCATTTTTGGGTGTGAAAAAATGAAAATGGTATGTTGTGGTTGTACTCTATTCCTTTTGGGATGGTAGCTAAAATATAGAAGATTTTGGTAGCAGCAAGGTAGCTTTGGTGGGCAAGCTAATATTAAAAACCTTGGCATTTATTGTGCCCACCTAATTAACTATTTGCTCATGTCCAACAACCCTAAAACAAGACTGCAAGAGTGGTTTGTCTCATGGTTGGGTGTTGGGAGTTGTATGTTTGTTTATTGTTTCGATTCATTTGACTTACTTAAGTCCAGAGATCATTGTATGACCGATCAGTTGAGAAATTATTATCTTTCGTTTTAAAACGAGTGTCGTTTTAAAGTTAGTTATGCATGATTTATTAATGACGTCTTTATAATAAGTTAGTTAAGATGATTTAAAGTTGTTACACGGAGATGCATATGTAAATATACAACACTAATAAATTTATCTTAATCATTTTAAGAGAAAATGAAGATTTGGTACTTTGGCTCAAGATGAGTGTGATGTTGTACTTATTGAAAGTTGACGGTCGAAAAATAGTTTAGGAAAAAAAATTTAATTTATTCCGCATTTTAGTAAATTTTAATCATAAGTTGAAATGTGCAACTACTATTTGTATCTTTATTCTAAACTCTATGTCAAATAAAAATGTGAACCAAAATGTTGAGAATTTCCAAAATAATAAATCAAAATGCCTCAAACACCTTATAATGAATAAAAATGTTGTCTCTTTGATATGTTTCTTAGACCGGTAAAGTTTTAGCTAAATTCATATATAAATATCAACATTCTGATCAAAGAATGTCCATCTATTGAATAAAACAAAATTAATGTATTGTTTTTCTCTTAAGAAATTAGTTTTACACCAATTAGTAATAATATGTGTATAATTTTATTTAAAATCCATCAAATTTGTTATAACAAATACACGTAACACAATGGGTACGTGCGAGTTATCAACCACTAACTCATTTGTTTACTTTTAAATATAAATAAAAACAAAATACTCAATTTGAGTGAAATAAAATATTGAATTTTCATTTATCAAATTTAAACTATTTACAACAAAATATTCATCTCTTAATTTTGAACATTAAAATTAACCCGTCTAGCAATAAGTTTCGCTTCAACTGACCAATTATAGCTGATTATGTTATTTGCTCTATTTTATAAAATCGGAAAAATTGATCGGTAATCAGACCGGTTCAACCCACTCTACTTTCTTACAAAAATATTAATATGTGCAATATTAAGTTCAGACAGAACAAAAAGAAAAAGAGTAATATCAGAAGAGTTTTTGGTTATATAAACACTGCAACACCACTACAATTTCCCATACCAAATGCTATGTTATGATCTAATATCAGTAGTGATGATTTTAACATGATCAGTAGTTGCTGATCAAAAAAAAAAAAAAAAAACATGATCGGTAGTAGCAAAAACCTCCTTAAATACCCATATTTACACTGATTTTATGAACTTGAGTGTACTTGCTTGAGCTTGGGAACAAAACTACCTTGCAGATGGAGCAAAGCAACCATTCGACAAGTCAGGGCTCTCAATTTCAAGAAAGCTTGTGAGCAGAGTTTTGCGCGAAGACTGCGCCTTGGAACTTCCCGAACCTGACGATAGTTTCTGGTTTTCTTGATCTCCTCTCTCGATCTTGATCGCATCTTGTATCGCCAAAATGATTTCGTGCATTCTTGGCCTTGAAACTCCATGTTGTTCCACACACAGTATTGCAACTTCAGCTACCCGCCAGAGAGACTCGATCTTGACATGTCCTACGAGGTAAGGATCCACGACGCTTGTGACATCTCCTTTGCAAATCAATGATCTTGCCTGAAAATTAACAACAGTTTCGATTTATTATCTGATGTTATGTAACATATAGGCCTGGACATGTACAAGTTATAGCATTCGTACCCAGTGAACGATGTTCAACTGATCAGCGCCATAATCTTCTGTTGAGACGGGTTTTCTTCCAGAAATCAGTTCCAGGAGAACAACCCCGAAGCTATACACATCACTCTTTTCAGTTAACTGCTGGGTCGCATAGTACCTGTTGGAGCATGTGTGAGATCAGTTGTAAGCATGTACGTGCACAAGGATATGTTTGCATGTGATGATTTCACTTACTCGGGATCTAAGTAGCCTACTGTTCCTCGCGCAACGCTTGACACGTGGGTTAAATCTTCTTCAGCTTGCCTTGAAAGTCCAAAATCTGACACTTTTGCTCTCATGTTGTTGTCTAGGAGAATGTTGCTTGTTTTTACATCTCGGTGGATGATATTAGGATTGCATCCAGTGTGCAAGTACTCGAGACCTGCAGGTACGTAAATCTTGTTTGTAAAGTTAACTTGAAAGTATAATTACGCGTCAAAGAGCAAGACGTTTTATATTAAACCTTTAGCTGAATCCAATGCAATATGAAGACGAGCTAACCAGTCCAGGCGTTTCTGATTGACCGAACCTGTCATGCACCAACGAGTCATGTCATGAAACCTGCAAAGACTAACTGAAACCAAAATATGCTACTGACCATGTATGTAGTCCCGCAAGGTTCCATTGTGCATGTACTCGTAAACCAGAAAGCATTGATGTTCTTCTTCACAGTATCCGATCAAAGGAACCAAGTTTCTGTGATGAATTCTTGACAATAGAGCAACCTGTAATATTGCAACTCAATTTGAATCATTATGATGAGGACACATTGATTTGTGCAAAGACGAGTTTGTGAATACAAAGCTACCTCAGTCACAAATTGCCGGGTTCCATTGCTAGATGAATCAATCATGACCTTCACTGCCACCTCTTTCCCGTCTTTCATTCTACCATAGTATACAGATCCGGAACTCCCTTTGCCAATTTTCTTACAGAAGTTACTCGTAGCTTCTTGTAGCTCAGATAGTGATATGTAATAAGCTACACCTTCGTCCATCAAATGCCCTCCCCGAATTGAATATGCCGTTGTACGCATAGAAACACCTAACAGGCACAAACAGTAACTTGAAATGCAAAACATGAAAGCACTAATTTTCACATAACACGCAACTAAGCGTTGAACACACCTTTCTCGTCACTTTTCTGCAGAGATTTCTTTCCTCGAAGATTACGCAATAACAACACACTTCCAAGGAGTAGAACTACTAGAATCAGAAGTACCCCGACTATAATACCAAATATTGATCCAAGACGCAGCTTGGTTTGCGACACTTTGTGTAGTCCAGGGTTATGTTCATGACTGCGCGAGGAAAATTATAGCTAGCTTAATCGGAATTTACTGTCTCTTATGGGTGAATGAGTGTTTAGTACACCAAAAACCATTCTCCTTTCATAGCTATACGATATATGTTGATAGTAATTGAACAAAAGTATCTGCAATTCATTTGTTTTTTCTATACTAAATCGGTACATGAACTAGAAGTACACTTACTTAAAGACTACTTTTCCAGTTAACAATGCTGGAGGTATTGCCCCACTGAAAGAGTTGTTTTGTATGTGCCTGCGACAAGTAGATTTCACAATCACTGCATACCCTTTACACGATTCCGGCAAAACATGCCTACTCAAAGCAGTAAAGCAAACGACGTGATAATTTTTACATAACAACTTAACCATACACGAACTGCATAACATAATTCATTGATCTTGAAAAATCATAGCAAGTTCAAACTGCTACGTACAGTTCCTGTAAGCTTGGCAAGTTTCCCAGATATGAAGGCAATAAACCACTAAGTTCGTTGTTCTCTAGATGCCTACATGGTTATCAAAGAAACTGTTAAAAGGCCTGTCATGAAGAGAAAAGAAAACAATTCAACGTAATGACATGTAAAGCAAGAAGAGCTTACACTATCTTCAAATTGATAAGATTACGCATATCTGGGAGCGGACCTGTGAAGGAATTGCCATCCAACCATCTATGAAGCGACGAAAGTGTCATAATACTGGATAACGATGAAAACTATTAAAATTAATGATATATAAATTTTTATTTTCGTATGGTACTTACAACTCGGTCAATCCATCCATGTTCTTAAGCTCGGATGGGATTTCACCTTTTACATTCTTCCCTGACAGGTAACTGTTCAGCTAGTTAGAGCTATAATCGGTCTTTAGTGAGGATCAAAACAGTTAAGAGACAAAAAAAAAAAAAAACTATGAGAAAGTTACATTTTTGTAATTCTGGGTGGTGTAGATGTGCTGCAAGTCACCCATTCCCAGTGTGCTGGAACACAAGGGTCGCCGCCTTCATCTGTCCAATCACTTCCAGGAGACATGGAGCGGAGAGCATTGAGAACAATCACTACCAATCCAAAGTGCGATTACTCATCAGGTCCAATGTAATACCGACCAAATTTCAATATCAAGCTACACTACACATTACTAATTAAAAGATAAGGTAAATTAAAGTATCTAAGGTCATATATGTACTTACCATCTTGAATGTGAGTCTTTGAAGCAATCTCTAAGTATTTACTTATCTCAATTGCATTTAGGAGTGGTCCTCGGGTTGAATCTGGGGTCTTAACAAAAGAGAACGACAGAACAAAATCCAGAGTCACGTTCATGTAACTTGGTTCATAGAGAATGTAGCTGCCATTGGCGTTCTCAGCAATGTTCACAACTGCATCGCTATAGTCAAGCATGTAAGGTTGCTGCATTTTGAACTTCCGGGTCTCATTAGCACCTAACTTTTCAATTTCAGCAAAGTACGCGTAAGCTCTTGCTTTGGCCGGGAAATCTTCAAGATTCAATCTGTAGGTTAGCTTTCCTCTCGTGCCAACTACTGCGGTCTGCATCACTTTCACGGGTGGGTATTCTCGTGTCCTCACGTCTATGTTCTTCGAAGTACTTATTCTCTCTGTCCCCGGAGCCACTCCAACAAGGAAATTTTGCCTCTTAACGAGATCCGACTCCCAAATTCTGTCATAAGGGTCATCCGGGTACCTGAGCAAAAGGTTCAAATTTGACAGACATAGTTAATGACACAAATAGTCCCAATTTCAAATTTCCGATTTCAATCAGTCTAATGTAACATCACTAACCTTAAAGGATCTACACTACGAGCACCAAAATTCACTCTAGCAGCAACTTTCAAGAAGAAGCTGTCCTCAAAATCAGTGGCGTACATGGACAAATTCAACGGCCTAAGCTCAAGAGTGGAAATAAACGGAGAACCAGTAGTCGCACAACATAAGCACACATCAATAGAATCAGAGGTTGCCCTAATGATCATCTCCTTCACATGTACCCTTGCACCGTCCAATATAGTAACCGTAGACCACTTGGTCGCATCCAAGTAGAGCTCAAACTTAGGATACGTGTCCTCATCGTTTTTCAAGCTTCCATACTGAAATGTTGCCCTAACCAGGTACCGCCTTCTCCCCACAGTACCGAGACTATAACAATACTTCTTGTTGTCTGTGGGAAAGTCTCGCCGCCTTTGGTACTGAACCCAGTTTCCATTTGGGTCTCCTACTGTCTCTAAACTCCCATGTTTCATGAATTCCATGTCTGAAATCCATGCTAGGCCTGTACTAGGGTCTGAGTAGTTACCTCTACCTCCACAGTCTATACTGACAAATTCTGCAGATATTGAATTGGTTCATAACACACAATTTAACAAGATTGACACTATTTTTCTAACCTAAATCAAGAGATAAAGAAGATGCATACAGATTCTTACAGAAACTAATGAAATTTACAGAGCTTTTCTTGAACACAATCATATATAGTAACTAGCAGGTTTAGGATTCAAGAAACAACATACCTTGAACTTGGGACAGAACAGGAGATGTAAAGAAGATAAAAATTAATAGCCGGAAATGAGGAAAAGAACCCATTTCATGAAACGAGGAGAGGATACAAAAAAACCCTAAATTTCATATATTTTTGTGAGTGTCTTCAGATTTTCTTGATGAAATCAAAAGTACAGTTTGTAAAAGCTAAAAACCCATTGCATTACTTACCTTTCACTTTATTTCTGATTGATGAGTTTGTTCATTGTTCACTCACAGTCTATCATCTTTTTATAATGGAATCTCTTTTTTGTCTTCTTTTTAATTTAATTATGATTTTCAAGCTGCTTTTTGGGATTCTCCTTAAAAAAAAAATTATAATTATTTTTCTGCCATTTTTTACTTAGAGAATTCTTTATACAAGTTAAATTTGAAAAAAAAAAAAAGTGGAAATTGTGATGCACTCATTGCATTTGCATCAATTTTGAGAAAACATGAATGAAAAAGTTACATATGTGGACAAAATTGCCATTTTCACAGTTTTAGATACATAGTACACATTTTTACAGTTTACATGGAGATGTTTATTAAACTGTTTTAGTTGGAGCAAATGTAAATAAACACTTATAATAATATACTTAAAAAAAAAACAATTATAATAATTCTTTTTAAGTGGTTACGAGTGAAATGTAATGATGTGTTATCACGCTATTAATTTGACTTGGCCATAACCAAAATTTCTTTAATTCGTATTCATTTTTCTCTTAAATATGGACATTTTGGCCATGCAAAAACGAGCACCATAATATTCCGTAACGCGCTAACAAAATATATTTTCTTGTATCAATTTTGACCAATAGCTTTTTAGAATATGATGCTATCTTGATATCATTATGTGAGCCAAGTTTTTTGTGAATACTTGTCTCTTCTATTTCCTCTTTCATTTTGTGTGTGTACAGAGATTTTGGAGTAAGACCTCAATTGTTAGGCCCATCAATGCATGTGATCAAAAAAAGCCCTTAATGAGTCAAGTTCTAATTTTAAATAATGGGCTTTGGCCCATCAATCATGTGATCAAAGAAGCCCATAATGACTTGTGTGAAGAAGTAAACAATTTGAGAGTGACTTAGGAGCCATATAAATTGAATGGACCATTTCTCTTTCAAAATAGTCTCAATTCATAGTTATAAAAGTCGGAACCTACAAAATAAATTATAGGTACCAACGTGAGTTGGCGCAATTGGTCAGCGGCTTGCTGTCACTTAAGTAAGATTTTGGGTTTAAGATCTTGTGTACGCAAAAAATTCCGTTGAGAGACTCACCCACTATAACTAGGTGTGCCACTCGGGTCGAATCTGGACGTAGTCTGGGACAAAGCTCTGGTGCACTAGATGGACAACAAAAAGATAAAAAATAAACTATATGTGCCAAAAAACCTATCTTCTACCCATCAAATCAAACCTCTAAATGCACCATCCATCTAGATTTTGCAAACAAAAAAACACACACATATATTTTACATTGGATTGATTTTTTTTTTCACTAAGGGCATGATTATGCAAGCCATTACACAAATTATAAACTAAAGGTGGTTAGTCCCAATCAAGGATCAAAATAGTATGGAGAAAAATATTATGACATTCAAAAAATATAGATACTTTATTTTTATCAGCAACGAGACATCATTCTCGAAATAATAATGTTTCTAACAAATTTCACCCCATACTGTTGATAAGAATGCTCGAACTTGAGATATCAAAGAGAATGTAAAGTCCTTTAACCACTTGCCCAACATGTCTTAGTGAAAAATAGATACTATTAATCTCGTTCTGTTTTAAGATTCTTGATACCAAAATAAACCGTAACTAACTTCCTACTTTATTTATCAATACAACAAAATAACCACCTCATCTCTAATTTTGATGAATTACATCGAATAGAGAGAGGAACAAAATTGATAATCATCTTATAACTTCTTTATATAAAAATTCTAATTGTGAGTTAAATCTATTTTTGTTGGATGACTACATTAAATTTAGGTAAGTACACTAACTTTCATATTTTTTAATGTGTGTTTACATATATAATTTGAATTAAACAACATATATATTATGAGTAATATGAGCATTATTTGACTGATATAACTTTATATCAGTTGCACTAATGAGGTGATGATACCTCATTTAAAATTATAAATTCGGACGGGTCGCTCCGCTCTCACAAATTCACTTGGATGGGTATAAGTGAAATTTAATAAGATGTCATTACCTCATTGGCTTACTTAAGTTGTACCTGATATAAAGTTATATCTGTTAAGTGATACACATTTTATTCATATATTATAAACTATACAGGTAGAAGGAGAAGATAGTCCCTTTGAAAAAATGAAAGAGGAGATAGATTATGGGCCAAAGTGAAAAAGTCAAGAGTTAGGGAGCCCAAGTTGCAGTTGAGCAATGATGGCAGCAAGGTTAGGAACTTAGGAAGGATTCATGAGAAAGAGAAAGCCATCACTTTCTTTCTTATTCTTGATTTCTGAAAGGTTTCAACACTAAGCAAACCTCTCTTCTTTATTAAAGTTCCCAACTTCCCATCCCAAAAAGTTAAAAAAAATAAAAATAAAAAATAAAATCCAAAGACATCTCAACAGGACAATTCCACCAACTAAAAAAGCCATTCTTTTCAATTTTTGTTTGTTTCCTCTCTCTCTCAAGAACTAGAAAGTGAAACAAATGTGGCAAGATCAGCCCAGCAGATCTTCATACAGAGAATCTCTCAAGGCACTTGAGGCTGATATTCAACATGCCAATAACCTGTAAGTTCTATCAATGTACAATGATTTGTCTAAGTTGGCTCTTTGGGTACATGTAATTCTTCAGAAAATCCAGTTCTGTGGGAATTTACTTGCATTTTTGTGTTTTATGGCTTATGGGTTTCTGTTTTCCTCCTATTATGTGCAATTTTCTGTCTAGTAAACCAATTTCAGTTTTGGTGATTTGTTGATGTTTGTTTGGCAAAATTCATGTACAGTTTGTGACTTTTGTACTAAATTTGTGTTTGGGGAGATGGGATATGCTCTTTTTATCAAAATGAATTTGAGTTTGTAGATAATAGGTGTGTTTTGTAGATGCTTTTTCATGGGGTTTTAAGGTTTCCTCATGCCTCAATTATGATTTGATTTGGCAATTTTGTCGCAGAATTTAAAATTTCCATGAATGTTATTTTCTTAAAATTAGGTCTACAATTCAATGAAGCTACATTCTGTTGTATGGCTTTGCTGAACCAACTCTTGTTTTAAAATTATTTTTTTGGGCAAAGTTGTTTACTTTAGCTTTTTGTTGATCATCCAGATTGAGTGTTTTTGTCAAAATTTCAATTTTTTCGTGATGGGCGTTTACCGAGATTAGTTGATTGATATGCTGTTTTGTTGAGATTGTGTGATGGGGTTTCTTGCAGGGCGGCTTCTTTGCCGAAAGATTATGGCGATGTTTGTGTTCAAATGAGGTTGTGTTATGGCCCCTTTGCCCCGTTTTTCCTGTTTTTGATTGAATGGATGGATTTTAGCTGTACCGATACCCTCCCCAGTTATTTGGGTCTTCTCCACATACTTGTATACAAGGTAGGTTATCGTTAATTTGTTTCTGCTTATCGTATTTAGTTTTGTATGTTTTATTGCTCATTCTTTTGGTTCTTAATAACTCGGATACTACATTATCATCATCTAGGTGTATGTTGATGGCATGCCAACACTGTCTTCAAAAGACAGGAAAGCCACGTTAAGGGAATTTTATGGTATGCTCTTCTTTGTCTAGCTCGTTAGTAGGTAACTTGCACGTTTTCTCAAATCCAATACAGATCTGAGTCTCTCGATTGAAATTCTCGCAGCTGTTATATACCCTTCGCTCATGCAGCTTGAAGGCGAGCTCATTGAACTGGAAGAGTGTGACAAGATAAACCGACACACACAAATTCCATGCAGAAAGAGAGCGGACGACAGAAGAACACTTCCCGATAAAGAGATGGAGAGAGACGACGAATGTGGGATATGCATGGAAACTTGTACGATGATGGTATTGCCAAGTTGCGGGCACTCCATGTGCATAAACTGCTACCATGATTGGAACGTGCGATCCCAGTCTTGCCCATTTTGTCGGGGAAGCCTAAAGAGAGTTAGGTCTAGAGACTTATGGGTTCTCACCAGTAAAAATGATGTCGTTGACATGGTTAGTCTTGCACAGGAGAACTTGAGGCATTTCTACCTCTATATCGAGAACCTACCTCTCATTAATCCCGAGACACATCTGTTATTATACGATTACATGATTTGACTTAGAGGCGAAGATGGAATAGTTGATCACATCTACTTACTATATATTTGCCGACCACCCGTTGTATATAGTGTCCGGCAGCTTCAAGGGTTATTCACGGTAGCTGTAGATAGTTAACCAAACCGCTGATACGAAGTCTCCCGTAAGAGGAAGGTTTTTTTGTGCCTTGGCTTCAAGTGTGTCATGAATATAACAGGTACGAAAATAAGAAGTAAAGGTATGTTTAGCGTTTCGTTAAGCTTTTTATTGAAATGGAAATGGCGAGATACTTGCTTTGTACTTGGGTATATGTTTATTGTTATATGATATCAAGTGTAAAGATCATGGATTGCATAATAAATTTGCTCATACTTTGAAGACAAACTTCCGATTCTTGTTTAGTTTATAAGCTGAAATGGTTGAGCTATAGCGACTTGGGTTCTACTGTAACTTTTTTGCCAGAATCTGCAAAATTATTGTGCTTACATGTCTTGAAAGTTTTCCTAGGCATAATGGTGGATAAGAATTTTGTAATACCCTTGAATGCAAGTAAAAGGCTATGCTTGTATGTTAATAATCAATTAATCATAGATTGTTTTAGCCTATATGACACACTTGTTCCATTAACTTAGGTTGCATTTCTAAGCAAACCCTAGGGGCAATTGTCTATAACTTCCTAAAAAAGGCATTGCTTGCTCTCCATTGGGTAAGGTCCATAATTCCCTCAAATTTGATTCGACTATTGTGAATTTTACGGACCTGCAAAACAATTGTTAGAGAAATATAACGACAAGCTAAGGCGCACACAAAACACTGAGTTAAAAGTATTATTCACGAAAGGTTGTGCGTTCTCTATGGTACAACTTTTTCCGCGCGTTAGAACAAGTTGTAAAACAAAAGACATACTTGGGGGGAATAAGCTCGTTTACCTTGATCGGACCTAGTCCAAAAAAATACGAGTCCACCACTCCTTCAAACCCACTAGTCCCAAGATAAAGATGATTTGTTACAAATGGAGAAAACTTTCAAAACTTTCTGATGTGGGACAAGTATAGTTTTTAAAAATAAATACAACAATTCAGTGCACGAGTTTCTCACTATAAAAAAGTATGAGAAAAATTGTTTATGCAAAAATTTTATTGATCTGAACAAGTGTTTTCAATGTTAGAGAACATCAATATTCTCTTTCAATAATTTAGACTCAAATTTACATACATACAATGCTTGTCTCACATTTTTGCGGGTTTCAAGCCGTAGAATATAAGTCTGATTAATGTAGGAATGATTTTGTCGTTAGAGATGTGCGAATCAGATTGAGAGAAGCATATGAAATAGAAAAGCTATGGTATAACTTTAAATTAAAATAAAGAAAAGCAAATACTCCACTTAATAGAAGTTGCTTGGAGATAGTCCTCCCATTTTGTTGAAGCACCACTCCCTCTTTGATAGTGGGCATTTCCTTTTAGAGCCATTTTAGGCTTTCCTCGAATATTTCCAAATATGTTAATTTGTTAAAACAAGTGTTTGGGATAAGTTTTGTAAAACTCTACTTTTCAAGAATAAATTATTTAGTAAAAGTTAAGAGATTATCATATATGTGGAGAAGAAATAACAAGTTTCAACCGAATGGATTATATTGATAGTTATTCTATATATTTATTAAAGGGTTTAATGTATATCAGTTAACTGATATAAAGTTATATCAGTTAAACCAATAAGGTGATGACACCTCATTTAAAATCATGGATCCGGACGGGTCGCTCCGCTCCCACAAATTCACTTGGGTGGGTATAAGTGATTTTAAATGAGATGTCATCACTTCAT
>JAYMTA010004129.1:0-13078 GCA_036897625.1 Pelargonium cotyledonis | reverse complement strand
ACCCTACCACAGTGCTTTGGCCGGTTGAAAAAGCCCACCCACAAGGACTGAACCCAGCCCCCCGGAGCCACTCGCTCCGGCACATCAAACTCTTTACTCTCTCGGGCGGACCCAAACTGCCTGGTCTGCTTGACTTGTAACTTGCCCCGCTCGCACCTCCATTCCCGCTGTCCTGCACCGCTTCCCATCCGTCATACCGATTCCGGCCTCCTCCTTCTCCTCCCTCGCGGCCTCCTCCTCCGGCATCTCCATCTCCACACCGTCCTTCCCTCCCTCACGGTCTCCTCCTCTGGCCACTTCGCCTCCATGCCTCCTCCCTCCTCTGGTCAAGCCTTGCATGTCGCAACCGCCGCCACTCAACCTTGCTGCACTCATCCCTCGATATCAGATCCGACCCTCCGTCAACCGCTCCTCCGCCGCTCGTCGCCTTCCTCTGTCTCCTATTCGGAACTTACGCACCACGCCCCCCTCCGCCGTTGCCCCACACAGCTACACCAAACCACAAATCTCGCGTCGCCAAAACGTACCCGCCGTCTGCACCGTCGTCGTTGCTGCTACACACGCCGCTGCTGCACAAAGCTACTCCAAACCCCCAAACCACAAATCTCGCATCGCCGATACCCGTCGTCTGCTCCGTCGTCGTTGCTGTTACACACCACTACTAGAAAAATTCTTAACAGGGACGGAATTAGTGATGGAGCCAATTCCATCACTGATTAGTGACGGAATCAGTGATGGAATTGTTCCGTCAATAATTAGTGACGGAAATGACGAAAAACCCCGTCGTTGATGGAGGCGGGAACTTTCCCGCTAAAATTTTTTGGGGCCACAGGTAGCGACGGACGCGTCCGTCACTAATTTCCGTCGCTATTTGAGGATCAGTTTTAGTGAAACAGTACCGTTTTGAGGCTAGGGTTTGACAACAGCGATAAATTGATAAACCCAGTGCCTCTTTTATCCGTTCGTCTCTCGTCTCTCGTCTCTCCTTTCTCTCTCCGTTTGGTCCGACCCCAAGCTTTTTCCGGCGAAGATCTCGGCGACGAAGGTACGTTTTATGGGCAATTTCTTCTTAGGTTTTGTTAGTTAGTCGTAGGGTGAGGTTTTGAACGGATTGATTCTTGTATTTATGAACAGCCGCCTCGATCCCTCTTTTTCCTCTTCCGGACGACCAGCTCGTTCGCCGAAATCAATGTTTTCATCTGGTCCTTGCCGAGTCAAGGAACGACCAACTCTGTTGAGGTGCTATTTTACTCTTCGTCTTAATGCTAGAACATGAGAAGCTCTGTTGTTTTGCCTTTTAAAATTAATTTGAATTTTTGTTTGGATCCTGAATTGACTTGATGATCCTGTTTAGAACTTTGGTGTGTGCTGAATTGTGTGTCTTCCTTAAACTTATTTGTTATGCATTTATTATTAATGATAGTTTGGGAGATATTTGCTCTCAGCCATATCATATATCTGTTTAGTAAGGCCAGTGATGCTATTTGTAATTCTCAGTTGATGTACAGATGCTATATTATGGTAGGAATTGTACTTTTTCTTCGATTAGGCATTGAGTTTTTCATTAAGCAAATTAGCAAACTCAAAATTGCTTGTATGGAGAGAGAGAGAACCCTATGTTTATTTGAATTAACTATCAATTTACAGAGTAACATAGTTGAATAGTTTCTGTATTACATATAAATGGAACAATATTGAGGTTTGTTGGTGAGTGAAAGAGTTTTAGGAAATCTATAGCCAGAAATTAATGATTGAATTCAAGTTGCAGAGAAAGTAAGGCAAGAACACATTCTCAATGTGGTGGTGTTGGCAAAGCATTAACTAGTCTCACCATCTCTTCTGGTTTTCATTTTTTTAGTGTCTATTTTTTGTCTTTATCCAAACTATGTTCTTCTCATATTCATTCATTGCTAACTATCTTCTTATGTACCCAAGTATCTTGTTTCCAAACTTTTTCTCTTTCTTTTGTTTATAATAATGCTTGATGATACATATATTATTTAGGGACAGATTTAGCCAATCACAAAACAACACATACATAGAGTGATAACTTACTATTTTGATTTGTTTTGTATGAGAAAAGTGTTAGAAAAGTGTCATATATTTTCTATGTGCCAAGTTGAATGATGTTTTTGCATTTGTATCTGTCATGTAATTCATCTTGTGAAAAGGCTATTTTCCTTTGAAATTATTATGGTTATCCTAGATCAATTGCTTACCTGACACCCACAATTTATGTTCAATTGTAGTTTTGATGTCAATTTTATGGTTCATATACTTGTGTTTGTGTGGAAGTATTTATGTTGATTACTACTTGTAGCATGCAATATCTATCTTCAAATCTGTCTGCTCACTTGGGTGATCATATTACAATATGTTCTAGTGACTTTGCAAAACTAAGATTAAATTCTATTTGAATATACACTTAAAATTACAAAGGAAATATACACTTAAAATGGCATTGGCTAAACTTGTGGATGTATGTCTGCATTGATCTTGTAATTTACGTAAAGTTAATTACAGATTTTGGAACCTGATCCCATAAAGTTAATTACAGATGTATATTTGCCAATTTTTATTATTGTTGCTCGAAACAACACTTGTTTTTATTGTAAACATGTTTACGAAAACAACACAGTTTTAGTTACAACTGATGTGTTTTGACGAGGCGAATCCATCTTATGAATTACCGCAGGTTGAGTCAGAGTTCCTCCCTCTGTACAGCATCTATGGTGTGCTGACTGGAAAATATAACAAAAGGAACTATTCCACCTGATAGCCGTTTTGCATTGGAAAATTACGAAGTAAGCCCAATATATGATACTGGTTGGTGTAATGTATTGTAGGTGTTCATAGACAATTGTCTTTAAAAAAGTTTAGAATCAACTGCTTTAACAGGTATTGTTTGCATCAATTAACATAGCTTAGTTACACTATTTATTGGTAGGATACTGAGCTATTATATTGATGTTTTGTAGAATCTTGCTAATAGGTCACTGGTTAATGATGTGCTGAGAAAAGTTAAGGGGCTGAAGCCAATTGCCGATGAACTAGGTGTGCCTTTAGCTCAACTTGCAATTGCAAGGTGTGCTGCAAATCCCAATGTCTCTTCTGTTATTACTGGTGCCACAAAGGAATCCCAGGTTAGTTGTAAGAGATCAGTGACCAGATACTGAAGCTTCAAGAACTGGTGCCGAACTTAGTATGGTATTTGTGGATTGATTGTGAACACAGTAATTTCATTTTGTAATAGTGTGTAAGTTCTTAGTTTAGTTTCAGATTGTTAGATGTTAGTTTGTTTATTTTGTTAGATTTTAGTTTGTTAGTTGATTTGTTAGTTTGTAATGGTACAATTAATATATAGTACATCTTAATTCACGTTAATTAGTTCAATCCGTTAAATTGTAGCATTGAATTTGTTATTATATTAAATTTTAAAATAATAATTGCAAAAATACAAATAATTGGTTATAATTATATAATTAAATTTTTTTAAAAAATGGAATTAAAACAATTCCGTCCTGAACCGGTCAAATTCTGTCACTAATCCGGTTGAATTCTGTCGCTGAAATGGTCAAATTCCGTCACTAATCCGGTCCATTTCCGTCACTAAACCGGTCCATTTTCGTCACTGATCAGTGACAGAATTCTGTCGCTGATCGGTTTGCGACTATGAAATCAGTGACGGAATAGAATCCATCATTGATCCGTCGCTAATTCAAATTAGTGACGGATTTTGGCTTATCAGTGATGGAAAATTCCGTCCCTGATAAGCTATTTTCTTGTAGTGCAAGCCGCCGCTGTACAAAGCTACTCCAAACCCTAAAACTCACGCACACAAAGCGGGAATGTCCATATTTTCGTCAAGAAAAATATCATTGTGCTTTCCTTTAATTTGTAGATCCAACTCTAAAGATATCGTAGAGCCACTTAAGATTTAATTTGAAGATTTATACAATTGATTAGGCTTATTTTACCATGGTTCAAGAGGACTCCTCTCTCAGTCTAATATTTTATTTTCTCAAATTTATTTAGTCAAATTTATTATATGATTATTTCATGAACGCACGGGTGTTTCCGTGTATATCGTCGGAATACACATGAATAAAATAAATAAACTTCGCAATTAAAACAAAAGTACATTCAATATTTGTAAAGAATCATCTCAAATGCAAGGCTCAATATTACTTTAATAATATACTTTTCAAGTGCAAGTCCATTTTTCGCTTTGCGTGTGTCCTATGCACAAGTTAACTTATTGTTATCTTTTGTCACCAATGCTTTAATTATATCTTGTAATTAAAAAAAACTATCACAACTAAAAATTTAACATATACCTGAAGACTTAATATTAGTTTTATACTCTAACAATATTAATGTGCATGAT
Organism: Pelargonium cotyledonis; assembly: GCA_036897625.1. Classification (NCBI taxonomy): domain Eukaryota; kingdom Viridiplantae; phylum Streptophyta; class Magnoliopsida; order Geraniales; family Geraniaceae; genus Pelargonium; species Pelargonium cotyledonis. Next base: position 8,691 of record JAYMTA010004129.1, on the reverse strand, counting down.
CATTGATAAACATAAATTTTTTTCCTTTATTCTTGGTCACACTTCACAATTACACAGTACATATCGATTTTCACAACCTATCCAATGAGCAATCCGTGGTTGCAAACTGGAGCTCCATAGCGTTCACATCATAAATGAAACGAACATTCTTTTGTTGCCATGCCCCAAGCAAATTAAAACCACTCGAAGACTTAATGGCCACACAAAAGATGCCTTTCAGAAAGGACATGTACAGGTTATCGGGCTCTAAAACCATATCAGCTCCTTGAAAATGAAGGTCATACCAACATATTGGCTAAAACCAGCCCTTGCTCGAAAACAAAGTTCCAATTTTAGGCCTGGATGGTTGACCCTCTCTAGCCCAAACTGGAGAAAATGGTTCATGAACGCACTCATCACAGTCTTGTAAGGCCCTTGACTTAGATTCATGACCGTACTCCCGGAATCAATCACGAAACCACTCAATCTGTTCGGTTGCAGCACAAAAGTGCCTCTTGGGAAGCCCATTCGGCGGCCTCCCACACTAATGTCTAGCAAATCTAAGTGGTAATGCGGTGAAATGTTCTGGCGCACGAACGGAGTTCGCCGGAGGTTTGGAGTGTTGGGCACGTCCTCACCGAATCTCAGAACGCCGCTCGCTCTCATCAGAGATCCTTTGGAGGCTAGGCAGTAGGTGAATCGGCGGTTGGTTGTGCTGCTAAGTTGGCTCACTAGGGATTCATGTGATTCATCGAGTCCTAAGATTCCAGAAAAGTGTTTTGACAACAAACAAATTGCGTACATATAAATTTAAACTGACAGGTAAAATCTACATTTGAAAATATGATCATTCGGTAGCAAGATTTTGATATTATGTTAGAAATCAAATACTTGACACACATTCGACAAATACGCCAATGTCGTACAAGTAATATAATCCAAATATCAATTTCACTAAGAAACCATTTTTGACATATGAGATTTGTTATTATGTAAATAATCACCCCATTAAAGCAATAAATCAAGTTTGATATTTGTTTTGATTAGCCTAGGTACATGTAAATATAAAAGGCACAAAGTGAAATGTTCAGACTTAGAATGAGATATGGAGTTATCGAATGAGAGAATCGTGTAGATTGGACACAACGTACTTCCTGAGTGTTATATGTCATATAAAATATTCAGTTAAGTCTATAATTAAACCTTTTTTTCCGAAGTTGATGTTGTGGATTGAGCATCCGAACACTATGTTCGGAAAAGGTTTCAAGGAGCTTCTATAAGGAAATGTAAATGTTTCTAGAGATATTACACCGGATGTGGAGGATCCTTCACCGTATGTTTGGGTATAGCTGCAATAGTTACTGGCACGATCATATTTAGTCAAACTGCAAATGGGATGGGTTGGAGGGAGCAACCGGTACGTGGAGGATTTACTCGTAGTGAACTTGGGATCAGGTTGGTCAAAGCATTTGTTACAAGGCTCACATTGGGTCCAGGTAAGACTACTTTCGGTATCCACAATCAAAGTTTGTTTTGTTCTTGGTGTCCCGATAAAGAGTTGCACTCCATAGGTACTCACATAGTTGTAAACAGGAACTTGAAGCCTGTCCAAATTTCTTAGATTGATTTGTAACTCATAACTCTAGCATCAGAAGATTCGACCATATGGTTGATTCTTTCTAGTTTGGAGATGTTTCCGAGGTAAAATGGGGAGTCTGGTGAGTCAGGTGAGATGAGTTTGAGGCTTAAACCTGAGGGTTTTGGGACTACAAGAGTACTGGCTAACAAGAGTGATGCTAGGTAGAGATGGAAAATGATGGCATAAAATGGCATAAGTTGAGCCATTTTGATTGAAAAGACAAGGTTTGTGAAGTTTAGTCACTGGAGCTCTACTTAAATTGAGTCTAGATGACCCATTAATGAATTTTCCTAGGAAAAGATTCTGCTTGTCTAGAAATTAATAGTTAGACTATCTAATTAATTAGAGTTTAATTCTTACTTTAATGTTTATGTCTTTTCAAGTTAATGTATTTAATGGTCCAAATTAACATTCTATTTCAAATAAATGTTACATATATACATGATATTAAATATGTTTTGATTCTTTAATAAATTAATTACGCATTGTGAAGACATAAATTTTATGTTGTCTGTAGGAAGATGAGTGAGACGTGATACATAAGATGACAAGTAGAGTTGAATTATTATTATTTTTTCTCTTTTGATATGGTTCTATTACTGAGAGTGATCATGGACTGTTTGTTTCTGTTTTCACAAGATGCAGAACTTTTGAAACTTTGAATCTCATTCTTGTTGGATCAAGAATGTTTGTAATTTGAATTTTTTACGTGTAATTGAATTTGGAAGTACTTTTGCTTACACATGTAGAGCAGTGACATTTGTAATAGTATGTATAATTCCATTTTTGTGTGTCATATCTTCTATTCTGGCTGCCTACAAATACATAAATGACTCCTTTATTTTGTTCTTAGTTTCAGTTTTTAGTTTGGTCTATTCTTGTACTGTGTTTTTTGTTTTGTTTTGACGTATTGGGAGCTAAATTATAGACTCGGAACTGGTTCCATGCATAGATTTACTCTAATAATGATTCTTTGGTTGTTTATATGGACTTATTTGTTTATCCGTGACATTATGAATGTTTGTGGTAGTGCTTGCATTGATTTACAGTTTGTCTATCCGTTGTATGAGGTAATTAAGGAGGGGAACACATTCGAAGAAAACACACATTAGAAGTAGAGTTTAGTTCGTCACAACGAACAAGATCTGCCGTAACGAGATTATTCCAGAATAAAAGGCTGAATTTCACTTGGGGTGACGTTAACATCGTCGCGCCGCAGCATAGAGAGGTGTGTGCCGCGGCGATATCGGAAAATATAAAAAGTCATCTTTGAATTGGAATTAGGGTTCTTCCGTTCATAGTTCTATGTTTGGTTTCTCTTTGGTCTAATGGAAGAGAGTTCAGAGCTGACTTGAGAGCACGAGGGAGACGAGATTCTTATTTTTGGTGGAGTAAGATTTGAGGAACAAGATCGAAGACCACAAATTGGCAACCCGTTTTCTACGGTTACTTCATTCCTTGTTAGGTTGATAGTTTGTTTATGTTTGCAAGTTATTAATTTGTTGAACATGAAATCTCTTAGTTAATTGATTTATGTTTGTCTGTGAACATGAGTAGCTAAACTTCTTTACAATGGATGTGAAAATGATTGATTTGGTTATATAATTAGATTATTTTATATGCACGTACGGTTCGTTATTTCAAGTTTCTATTGGCTTAATGTTTGTTCATGCTTGTTATTGGCTTGATCACTCAAGAGCGAGCATGATAGCGATATGCATAGCTCTCTTCAGGAGAGTATGTGTGTGTGGACCGAGCCAATAGGCTGGAGCACTAGTTTGCATATGCTTTCAAGCAGTGATAGTGCTTGAAAACATATATGCATCTACGGCTCATGAGTCTTTACCGTGGAACTTCAGAAATTTAATGGGCTGGTAATTATTAGGAATAGCAAATGTGACCTTTGCATAACCCTATGTTAATTATATAGCCATAATCACGCTAGGATCTCATCCTTGCCTATTTTCCATTTTTGAAATCTTACTTGTTTATTTTACTACTTATTTGCATGATTTTTAGTTTTAACATCTTCACGTCCAAATTATTGTTTATTATTTTCTTAGCTAAATTCTCTAATTCACGTCCAAAGTGACTATCATCCAGAGTTGCAGCCATCACCCGATCTTAGGAGCTCCAACCCAGATACTCGTTCGAGCGACATATGTTTAGCTTTTGTTAATGAATTTGTGAACATGCATGCTATTTTTCAAATTTATGAACTTTGATTGTATAAATTATGCGATTTTGTTATTTACTAACTTCATGATACAATATTTTTAAGTTTATGTCTCAATAAACATATCGGGGTCACAAAATAGTACTATTTAATAATGGTTTTATAGATAATATTCAATAAAAAAATAATTATAATATATTCTCAATTTATTAATATTTTATTAGAGAATTTAGCTAGTAAAAAATCTCCTCTCTATTTTAAGAGAGATTTAGCGAGAGAAATGTCTCCCTCTATTTAGTAAGGGATTCAGCGAAAGATATTTTTTTTTATAGCCAAATCCCTTGAAAACCCCATTTTATATGGGGATTTCCTAGCTTTATTCTGTAGCTAATATGAGATTTTTTAGCAGTGAAATGGGATTGGAGTAATACTCTAATAAGACCACTTTCGGTATCCTTAATCAAAGTTTGTTTTGTTCTTGGTGTCCCGACAAAGAGTTGCACTGCAGTGATACCCAAATACTTGTATACAGGAATTCGAAGGCCGTTTGGGTTTTCGTCTCAATAACTCTAGCATCAAAAAATTCAATCACATGGTTGATTCTTTCTAGTTTGGAGATGTTTCCTTAGGTAAAATGGAGAGTCTGGTGAGTCGGGGGAGATCGAGTTTGAAGCTTAAGCCTGTGGGTTTTGAGGCTTCACGAGTGGCTAAGAAGAGTGATGTCTGATAGAGATGGAAAATGTTCGCATAAAATGGCTTAAGCTGAGCCATTTTGGAGTTAAAATAAAGGTTTGTGAATTTTTGTGTCACTGGAGCTCTGCTTATATTGAATCTAGTTGATATGCACAAATAAAAAGGTAGAACAATCAATGATTATAGTATTTTTATATTCCAAATATGCATTGTACTTCAAATAAATTATGTTTACGCACAACAAAAAAATTGATATTATTTATTTTTTAAGGAAAAAATAATTTTGTGTCTCGTGTAATTATATTTTTGTTGGCTTAAATATATAATTAGAGTTTAATATGGTGGAACTCTAATACTTTTTAAATTAAACTCATGTTACCAATAGTAGTTGACTTTGACGTGACATGTAGAAAATCTCATAACTTGAGATTGACCGTTTTGGCAGTAAAATCAGAAAGTGCGTTTTCTGATTCGATCAAATAAGCACACTACATACGATATTGTCTTGTTGTGGACCCTCGTGATCCTTGGTTCAATCCTGGTCACCTACGCTTCTTGATCTAGACAAAAACATTTCAACATTGAGCTTCTCTTGAGAGGGCTCATCTATTAAAACCTCATCTCTAGTACTTAACCAAATTTGACCAAGAACTTAAGACCTCCCTCAAGCCCATTCCAAAAAATGTACTCCAAATTCCTTTCCTAATCCAAACTTTGTCATTTTTACTAATAGTCTACCTTGTAAGACTCTTATCCGACCTCTTTAGCTACCACCCGATATGCATTCAAGGATACTTCATTGACTTGGGTCATATAAGTACTTAAGGAGGTCATGCCCTAGCTGGTATGTCATCCTCAACGTCCAAAACACCTTACAATCAAGTGGAAAACACCTAAACTCTACTCAAGGCTCTAAATGGATGGTCTCATTATGACAACATCAACGACAACAATGGTGGAGGGAGGGGTACGCGCGCCACATAGGTCTTGGTGTATCCCACCTTTATATATGGTTTTAGTTAGACTACAATTCAAAAGAAAAATAAGCATAGTGGTTACACTCTTGTTAATTTGTGTCTATGCTTGAGTTCTATTTCTGTACTCATCATGTTAATTTGTTTTTTTTTTAAATGGATGTAGTAAGAGTCCAAAAGCCCTTTAGCATTTGCGGAGAGATCGAGGGGTATGCCATGGCAAACCCCACCTTTATATACTGTTTCAGTTAAACTACAATTCCAAAATTTTTTGGCACAATGGTTAAGCTCTTATTCATTTGTGCTTATGCTTGAGTTTGATTCTTGCAATCTTCATGTTTGCTTTGGTTTTTAAATGAGTCAACTATACCCATTAAAAACAAAAATAAGTTAAAAAACCCTTTAATCTTTTTAATTCACATTGTAGTTGGCCCAAACCCATTAAAGAAAAAAAAAATCATTTGGCCAACAACATTCACTAAAAACAAAACAAAAAAGTCCAAATAATTCAACAAAATAGTGCGTAAAAAACTACCCAACATATTGAATGAATTCGATAAATTGAAATTTTGACCCTTTAATATGGGCTGGCTCCACCACAACAATCAATGATGTGTTATCACATCATAATTATTCACTATATGAGAACAAATACACCATGCATCTATGAGTGGAATAAAAAATCTTTTCATTTTTAATGAACGAAAGCAATATTATAAAAAAGGGAAGACGCCAAGAGACGTCTCCAACATAAATTAAGTTATCCGAGAGGAGTTTCATACCACCATAAACTTTCATTAACAATCTCATAATTAATTGATCCTCTGTTCTTCATTTTAGGTGAAGAAAAGAAACTACTGATGACTGGTATGTTAGTGAAACTGTTGAGAAGTGGGTGTTGTCCCACATTGGATAAATATAAAAAAAATGAGCTAAATATAATAGTGCAAATGAAACTCTACTAACAAATTTGACTTTTTAGTATGTAAAACTCAAATTATTATATTTAGTCCGTTATTGAAATTTAACATGGTATTAGAACAGGTTTCGATCCAAGGCTGAGCCCATTTATGTTGCCTCCCCTTGTGGTCTCCGGCCCGCTTGCAGATGGATATGTTTGCAGCGGCCTACTTGATTGAAATATCTCAACTACAAATTTAAACGGATATTTGAAGGCTCAATATTAGTTTTAAAATACGTCTTTCACGTGTAAGCTCATTTTTCGATTTGCACGTGGCCTATGCACAGATCAACTTAATTATTGTTACATTTTGTTATCAATGCTCCGATACCATGTAATTAAAAAAAACCATCCCAACTAAAAATTTAACATAAAGCTTAAGACCTAATATTAGTTTTATACTCTAACAATATTAACATGCATGATCATGAATAAACAAAGATTTTATTTCCTTTAATTTTTGGTCACTCTACACAATTACACAGTACATATTGATTTTTACAACCTATCCAATGAGCAATCGGTGGTTGCAAACTGGAGCTCCATAGCATTCAAATCATAAATGAATCGAACATTCTTTTGTTGCCATGCCCCAAACAAATTGATACCACTCGAAGACTTAATGGCCACACAAAATGTGCCATTCATAAAGGACATGTATATGTTATCGGGCTCTAAAACCATATCAGCTCCTTGAAAATGAAGGTCATACCAATATACTGGCTAAAACCAGCCCTCCGTCGAAAACAAAGATCCAATTCTGAGCTTGGAAGGTTGACCCTCTCTAGCCCAAATCGGAGATAATGGTTTATGAACGGATTCATCACAATATTGTAAGACCCTTGACTCAAATACGTGATCGTACTCCTGGAATCGATCATAAAACAACTCATTCTGTTTGGCTGCAGCGCGAAAGTGCCTCTCGGGAAGCCCATTCGGCTGCCCCCTACACTAATGTCTATCAAATCTAAGTGGTAGTGCGGTGAAATGTTCTGGTGCACAAACGGAGTTCGCCGAAGGTTTGGAGTGTTAGGAACGTCGTCACCGAATCTCAGAACGCTGTTGGCTCTCATCATAGATTTGTCGGAGGCTAGGCAGTATGTGAATCGGCGGTTGGTTATGTTGCTGAGTTGGTTGACTAGGGATTCAGGTGATGCATCGAGTCCTAAGATTCCAGAAAAGGGTTCTGACAACAAATAAATTGCGTACAAATAAGTTTAAATTGATAGTTGAAATCTATATTTGAAAATCTAATCATTCGGTTGCAAGATTTTGATATTAAATAAGAAATTAAATACTTGACACACATTCGACATATATGCCAATGTTGTACAAGTAATATAATCCAAATATCAATTTTACTAAGAACCCATTTTTGGCGCATGAGATTTTTATTTCGTAAATAATCACCCCATTAAAGCAATAAATCAAGTTTGATATATTTTTTTTATTATCCTAGGTACATGTAAATAAAAAAAAAACACAAAGTGAATTGATCAGACTTTGAATGGGATATGGAGTTTTCGAATGAGAGAATCATGTGGACTGGACACAATGTACTTCCTAGGTGTTATATGTCATATAAAGTATTAAATTAAGTCTATAATTAAACCTGTGTTTCTGAAGTTGATGTTGTGGATTGAGCATCCGAACAGTATGTTCTGAATAGGTCTCAAGGAACTTTCATAAGGAAATGTAAACGTTTCTTGAGATACAACACCGGATGTGGAGGATCCTTCACCGTATGTTTGGGTATAGGTGCAAACGTTATTGGCACGATGATATTCACTCGAACTGCAAATGCGATGGGTAGGAGGGAGCAACCGGTACGTGGAGGATTTACTTGGGGTGAACATGGGATCAGGCTGGCCGAAGCATTTGTTACAAGGCTCACATTGGGTCCATGTAAGACTACTTCCAGTATCCATAATCAAAGTTTGTTTTGTTCTTGGTGTCCCGATAAAGAGTTGCAATACATAGGTACCCGGATACTTGTATACAGGAATTTGAAGCCCGTCCGGGTTTTCGAAGATTGATTTGTAACTCATAACTCTAGCATCAGAAGATTTGACCATATGGTTGATTCTTTCTAGTTCGGAGATGTTTCCGAGGTAAAATGGGTAGTCCGGTGAGATGAGTTTGAGGCTTAAACCTGAGAGTTTTGGGGCTGCAAGAGTACTGGCTAACAAGAGGGATGCCAGGTAGAGATGGAAAATGTTTGCATAAAATGGCTTAAGTTGAGCCATTTTGGAGTGAAAACACAAGGTTT
>JAYMTA010004128.1:0-13078 GCA_036897625.1 Pelargonium cotyledonis | reverse complement strand
GCTATTACCGGCATCAACGCCGGAGCTGAAGACGGAGAACAAGAAAGAGAAGAAGTCGTCGGAGCAGAGAGTGGGGCGGAGGATGGTGGCGATGCAGGGCTCGCCGTCGCCACTGCTTTTTCTGGCGTCGGAGTCGATATGAAAAAGAAGAAACGAAAGTCTAGGCAAAAAGAAGAAACGAAATGAAGAAGAAGAAGAAACCCTTTTGCTTTTTTGTTTTTTTTGTTTTGTGAACTCATATTTGTTTTTTTGTTTCTCTTTTGTTTTTTGTTTGTTTTTTTTTTAAATTCCACCTAAGCAAAAAAGTACACCTTACACAAGCAACAATACGCATCATCACCCACGTAATCGTCCACATCATCCATTTTTTTCCAGTGATGCAGATAAGCGTCCAAGTCAACGTCAGTTAATGGACAAATTGACAGAATGTGACGGTGGGTACTTAATTAGATATAAAATAAAAATATAAATACTTAATTGGATAAAAATAGAAATATGGGCATTAAATTAGAAGAAATAAAAATTTAAATATCAAATTAAATAATTTTTTAAAAATCTGAATACCAAAAAAGTGGGTATCGCAGTTACAAGAAAGGGGAAGTAGTAAACAATGACATACCATCAATAGGTTCTGTTTTGACAATATATATTTTTTTTGATGGGATGAGACCTCAAGATAAGACATTTGTGTGCTTTGATTTCCATATAAGACATATTACAAAAAACACATTGGGTCCCATGACAAGAAAACACATTAAAGCAAATATTGAAAATAAATTCAAAATCTTTTTTTCTTTTCTTTTTCTTTCCAATTCTTGTCTTCAACTCAAGCAACCTTTTTGCTTTCTCAAAGAGTTGTAAACAAATTATAAAGAAAATGGAGATAAAATTTTGTTTATGAGTTTGCATGCAAAGTAAAAAGAATGAAAGTTTTCATAAGATTGCATGGAAAGTTTAAAAACTAAGAGAAAAGAAAATAAATAGTGTATGATTTAATTATTTGCTTCTTTATCACGTTCATGGCTTTGCTTTAATTTTGTTATCTTTTGGGTCTCTCACCACTCACAACCCACTTTTACATGTCCCCTATGTGAACGAGTTATGGCCATTGCTGAATAATAGAATAATAAAGGAGATGTGGAATTTAGTTTTGTTTCATCTATCTAATGTGTCGAAACTTGTTTTTTTTTTCTCAACCTATAAGAGTACCTCCTATATGAAGATATATAAAATCTCATATTTGATCTGTTTGACTTGATGTACTAGTGTTGAAGGGTAAGTGGCATTGCCATACGTCGTGGAAGAGACACGCATGGCAAGCACATCTAAGCCATAGACGTTCAAAAAGAGCCACGGAAAACTCGCTAAGGGTGCGAACAACTGAGGCATGAAGAACAAAGAGGACTAAGAATGCAATCGTTTAACAAGATTCATTCAAGCTCTCGAGCAACTCGTCCCTTAATGTTACTTGGAAGCCCGACTGATAGTGGCACATCACAACCCAAACAACCCAATGTGCTGTACATCATCTAAAACATGATCAAACTAATGCCTACGCCAAAGAGTCAACTGTTCCTCATAACAACGGGTTAAATAATCAAGACAGGTGTTATCACATACAAATATGAAAAATTAAATTGGCATGCAAAGGCTCTAGATAACACCCGCAAGGATGATTTCGTACAAATGACCAGAAGACATCGATCTTGGGGACAAATAACCTAGGGATTTAACCAAAAAAACTAGTATTCTAAATGGACAATCTATTCAACATCAAACTTTTAAAAAAATACTTATGAACACAGTGATAGTACTTGTTAGATTCTTCAAACATATGACTTAACTATGCAGAAACCGCTAAACAGAATAGCTCAATAACATTTCTCTCATATTTCCAAAAGCAAATTCATACTAAGAAATTAAGTGCATTCAAAAATCCCAAATAGCATCATAAGAGTCCAGACAAAGTCAAGTGCAAAAATGATTTAGGTTTAAAAGCTCAAAACATACTTGGTCCAACAAATAAAAGCTGCGAAGGCAAATATAACCCTAATTTCATCAAGCCTTGAGCCTTCCGTAGAACTTGGCTTTCTCCTGGAGAGTCTGGAAACGACCATGTCCAAACTTGGATGATGTATCGATAAACTTGAGCTTGATCTCCTCCATAGCAACCCTTGAAGTCTGCTTCTGAAGTGACTGCCTCAAGGTCACCACTCGCTTCTTAGGGCCAACGCAGCAACCCTTAATCAGCAAGTAATCCTCCTTCACCACACCATAATGAGGGAACCCTCCAATAGGTGTTATATCCTTCTCAGTCCTGTAAATAAACCACATCGATTAGAATAACAGAAATGGTGGTTAGCATTAAAAAGAATGTTTCTCGAGGCAAACCTGTCAAACTCAGTCATTGCAGAGTGAGTGTCTTGGCCAGTCTTCCCAAGCTTGTAAATTTTCTTGTTCATCTCTGTTCGGTGATGATATCCATTCTGTCCAGCCCTGGCAACCGTGAATGAAACTCTAGCAGGATGCCAGGCTCCAATACAAGCAACCTTACGGAGACCACGATGAGTCTTACGGGGAAGACGGGTGACACCCCAACGGGTCACAACACCCTCGTATCCCTTACCCTTGGTCACGCCAATGATGTCAATCAGCTCATCTTTCTGGAACACAGCATCAATAGGAATCTGCTTCTCAAAGAAACTGTAGCCAAAATCAACCTTCTTGGCAACATCTCCACCATTGACTTGAATCTCCATCAGGTGGGCTTTCTTCTGCTTTAATCCTTTCATCTTCCTTATCTATAGAATAAACAAATGAAGCAATATAAGTACACAAAAATAAATAAAAATATGTATAACAAAAAAATCAAGTTCTTATACATACTAGTACACAAGACATTCTTTAAAAAGGTATACCTGAGTATGTGCCAAGACACGGATGACAGTGCAATACTTCTTCATCTTCTCCAATTGAGAGTGAATATCCTTCTTACCCTCTTCAGTTTCAAACTTCTTAGCATACTTGGTAAACGCCTTCTTCTTGGACTTGCACCAGTTCTTGTAAAAACGCCTCTTGATGTCCTCACTCAGATGCTGAGCCCAGACAGTGTTCAGAGAACGAAGACCTCGAGGAGTTTTGATGTAACCAACAAGTCCAACAACAACCATTGGGGGAGTCTCAATGATTGTAACAGCCTCGCAAGTTTCCTTCTTGTGGAGCTCTGAGCAGAAGAATTTCACAATGTAAAGTTAGAACTTTAATAAAATGACTAATTCACTGAAACAACACAGGTATATGTTCTATACATAGACAATTTAACCCAAACACAAAGCACTTACTAGATCCAGGCTTCTCCACTTCCCTAACAATGTGAGTCATTCCTGCCTTGTATCCAAGGAAAGCAGATAACTTGCAGGGTTTTGATTGATCATCTTTGGGAAAGGACTTCACTGCAAATATCCAAATGGAATCAATATACAATTACAAGAAAAAAAATTAAACATTAGGGAGAGAAGAAAAACATTCAAAATACAATGCAGTACAACTACATGTCTCAATAAACTCGAACAGAAAACTGCTAAAATGTACAGCAAGGGGACAAAATCAAAATCATTCAGCTGTTTGAAGGAAAATATAAAAAAGATATGGATGTAAATAAAAACTACTACAAGATAGAGGAGTAACCTTTTCCTCTGTGGCGGGCAGCTCTTTTCCTTGGGAGAAATCCCAAAGAACCGTGTCTTGGGTGCTCAAACTTACGGTGAGACATGATTGCTTGCAAAAAACTTCCTGCAAAACTTCAAAAGTTCAATATTGCTTTACATTATAACAAAAAATAGATTAAGCATAATGTGCCATTGAAAACCATACACAAGAAAAAATATACAAATCTATCAATTCAAAGGATTGCAACATAATGAATTGACAAAAAATTATTATGGACAGTTATAATCAACAGTGAGAACATTCCTATTAAAATTTATAATTGTGTGCTTATAAAATAATGCAATACAATGCATAGTATAAATGTGTAACTCGGGTCAGTGTATGATAAACAACAGGAAATACATATACTACTGAAAAAAGTAAAGTAAAAATATGATGAACACATGATAAACCGTATTTGTAACCAATTTGAGAACACTCTAAACAGAACTACATAATTCATAATAAAAAATAGATTTGGATTAACTTAAAGTAGAAGAAAAAACTAAAGGTTAAATACTAACACAAAAAATGTGTGTCTTAATAACATAAATGTTGTGCTTATGTGGTGCATAAGATTGTATAAGTAACATATGCAACTCAGACAAGTGTGTTGATAACAGCAGATAACATATAAAACATTGAACAAAAAACAACTTCCAATATAGTAAAATAATAGACAAAACACAGTACAAAGATTTATATTCAAAAGACAACTGATACAAAACAAAAAAAAAATTAACTGATGATTGAAAAAGGTTTTGTAATATTTATTAAAAGATTTTCAAAGACAAACTACACCTGTGATTTCCAAACACATAATATTACCACCAGATCAAGCATTTGACAAGAAATACTCCCCCAACCAAAGGCCTATGGCATAGTAAATGCCAATTCTCAGGCTCACATGTGTGTTCCTTGGCAAAAACCCAATTAAGGTTTAACCAAAAGGAGCCATTCCGAGACTCCAGCCTTGATTCAACATAAATTCTGCGGGAGATATCTCAAGACAACACATGACAAAGTGATAAATCATATGTTCTCAAGCACAGGCAAAAAAGGATTTTCAAAAAATAAAAAGCTAAAAACTTATTTGGTTAATCAAGCAATAAATAAATAAATAAAATCAACTAAAAATCAACTTGTAATTTTCTCTACCACTCAAAACCAAAAGATCGTGACTTCATGCACAACACACAAGCACGAAACGAGTACACACAGACATACAATCAATCAGCAGATACAAACACATGACACAGATGCATAAATAAATTCGGCAGATAAATAATTTGATGCGAATCTACATAGTTTATGTGGTTAATTCAAGCTAGAATTGAAAGACGCTACCTCGGAGATTGAAGAAGATTGCTGCGAGAGCGGCTCTGGTGTCGAATCACTCTGTAGTGGAACCCTAACTGTGTCGCCTCTATTTTATAGAGATCTGAAAATGTATCTGACGGCTACGATTAATTTCATCCGAGCACTCTTAGCTTCTTCTTCTTTTCGTTTGACCTAAGCAGTTGCTAGGAGATGGGCTTGGGCCGAAAACCTAATTCCCACTTTATGGGCTTGGGCCGAAATGGAATTTTTAGGCCTATAGACTAAAGTGAACCTTCCCAAATTTGGCGCAATTTATGGGACAGTTATTTATTTCGTATTTTTGTGATATCAAATTATGTTTACATAATAAAAACTCAAGAAATATATGATATTACTATCTTACAATGAATTTCTGATGTGCAGCATCTGGTGTGTACATACTGTGTATTGTTATTCGGCTAATTCATTGATGAATTAATCGTTTCATCTCTCATTATAAGTATGATTAAAATAATTAATTTGACTTTAAGCTTAAGATTATCTTTATGTATAATTGCATGGTCGTTGACTTTGCATCAATGTGGGGACAAAGTCGGTGATCTTTTTGTTTTACATATAATTACATAGTCGATCAATGCATTTGCACCGACGTGAGGACTTTAAAGTGGCTGGTATATTTGCACCGAGATAAGAAACTATAATTTAATATTGTAGCATCTTCAACTTGTAATACCCGTGCCAACAATATTTATCCAATTTCATCGGATTTAGAATTCCCAGCTAGACCAAAACTTGACTATATACTTAACCTTAATTCCCTCCAATAGCCTAACAATGAAAATATGAAATGAGAGGGGATGTATAAGTGCACATATTGAAAGTCTTAACATATAGAAGTTCAACAATTCTAGATTATGTAGATCAACTGAATTTGTAGCCGTGTTTGTACATATTATAGCAACACGTCAAAATGATGAATAAAAGTTCATAAAACCTCCATTCTTAAAACATATTTAATTTATGATTCCAATAGCTTGTACTTGCTAATAGATGTGACATTAGTCTCCAATGAAAACTAATCAACTGATTAATACCTAATTCATGAGACGTTGTGTCACTTGTCATGCCTATTTTGGTTACATTATATACACGCACAATAATTTAGTATTAAAATTTGTTTCATTTTATCTTCATCAAGATTTAATTCTTGAAGTTCAAGAAGATCATAGGTTCTCTTGGCAAAGAATTATCAGGATAAGTTTCTCTGAATTATATTTTCTTTTTTCAAGAATGAGGATGATATTTTTATTGATGATATTTTAATTGAATTATCTCTTTATCACTGTCATTCTCACGTTCATAAAAAATAGATTATTTTGGTTAATCCGGTTTAATGGATGGTAAAA
This sequence comes from Pelargonium cotyledonis, assembly GCA_036897625.1. Lineage (NCBI taxonomy): Eukaryota > Viridiplantae > Streptophyta > Magnoliopsida > Geraniales > Geraniaceae > Pelargonium > Pelargonium cotyledonis. Next base: position 6,644 of record JAYMTA010004128.1, on the reverse strand, counting down.
CGGTACAAAATAACAATTCAAAAATTATTTTAAACTGAATTATTGTAATGCCGGAGAAGATGAAGTTGTGCTTGTCGGTGGCTGCTTCATCAGATTTGAGCACGATGGTGTCGCTGCAGATGAATGGAGGAAGAAACGAAGATTCCTGATTTTTTTTAAAAATTAAAAAGTAATTCCATGCCTAATCCTCACTATGTTTATTAATTTTTTTATTCAAAAAAACCACATCATCTCTCACATGGCTCAAAATCTGCCATGTCAGCCCTATATGTCCACATCATTTGCTCCGTCTTATATTTTTCTCCACATCAGCACGAACCAGCACACCTGGTAAGTCATTAACGAAGCCGATAACGGAACCGGACGTCGGGTATCACATTTAGTACAAAAAAAATGTAAATACTAAATCAGATAAAATTAAAATTTGAGTATCAAATATTCCTTTAAGCCATGTGGAAATAACATAATTACGTGTTTAATTTTTTCAAAACAATGCAATAATAAAAGAATCATAATTTTGTAAACAAACACAAACAATTGAGAAAACACGTAACCGCTTAATTCTCCAAAAACCCGGCAATTTTGGCACTGCGCTTTCATCTTTAGACACGTAGCAAAATCCAACGGCCAATATTCCACTTCCATACATGTCTGATGCTAATCTAAATCGTCCATTTCACCATTAAAATCTTAAACAACTGAACCTTCTCCTTCTTCCTCCTCTGCGTCTCAATCTCAATCTCGGGTCGCTGGACAATTCGGCTGTTCGAATCAGATCCGAACCCGTTTCAAGTCGGGCCGTTTGGTTCCGAACTTCCGATTCCCACACTCCCCCCACCGGTACACATTCGTTGTTCTTTAGTTTTGATGCTCTGTTTGGTTCCCGAGAAAGTAAAAGAAAAGTTGACGATTTGGACCAACCCAGGTCCTATTTATTTGACCATACTGTCGTGAAAATTGAAAAAGTGATAGAAAAATTGTAACTTTGATGTTTTTATTTGTTCCTATTGTCTTCCTATCTCGCGGTGGAGGAAAATTCGGAATTTTTTTCTATTTATTTATTACTATAAATCTTAATAATTAATAAATTATAATAATTATCAGAATAAGTTATTTAAGAATATTGTCTTTTATTGGGAATTGCATCAATTTTAAAAATCTGACAGTGTTGGGTGTAATTTACATAGAAGACAGTGCTGTTGATATTTTCTTCCTATCATCGAATTTCATTTATTATTCTTCAATTGTTGTTTATTTGGTTGTAGGGTGGACTGGGTTCTGAGGATTGGCAATGGCTGACAACAAGGATTTAATGAAAAGTATCCTTTTTTCTTTGCATTCAAATTTTTATATTAATTTGTCATGCTATTTTTAGGGTTTAATCTGATTAGAATTTTGTAATTGAAGCATCTTTTATACTTTCCTAGTCTGCAGAGTTAGTGGGTTAGGGTTTGTTCAAATCGATATTTATGGCTGCATTTTACTATCTTGGGTTGAAGCCCCCACTGGTTTTGGGTGTTATATTTTGTCTGCAAATTTGGACTTCTTCGACTAGACTAAAGAATAGGGTATGCGCTATAGTAATTTAAGACGGCTTAGGGTTTATATTAGTGCATTATGATTGTTTATAAGATTTTGTCACATAGATGTGATATGATTTTGAATTACTCGTGTTATTGTAGATATGATATTATGATTGCCCAATTTTATCTCCATAGTTAGATTGCCTGAATTTACCTTATGAATTTTGGTTGTGGTATGTGAAGCCTATGTTTTTTGGAATATGTTTTATCAATTGACTTAATGTTTTGCTGTTCTTTTTGTGCATGGAAAAGACACTCATCTTCATAGGATTGAATTAGTTTGTTTTTTCAGAATGTTATTAGCTGGCCGGGTATTTGTGTGGTGTTGTCTCTTAACCATGTAATCTAGCTGAGACTGTGGCTACAATGGTGAAGTCAGACCCCAGTATGGAACTTGCTGGGAAAGATTTGGTCAGTTATTTGCTTATCTCGCTTATGCTCGAGCTTACTTTTCTTTGAAATTCATTTTCTATTATAGAGCTCTTGGATTTCAACTTAAATAGTCGATATGGCTTATCATTCTCATCATCATTGCAGACTAATGGCGAAGATGGAGTACCATCCAATTCGAGTTTCTTTGCAACCTCATCAGGAGATGTTACTTCTAGTCTAAAAGGTGAGACCGATGACAACTCAGTTGGAGAGCACGGTGTTTGCGACCCACCTACTAGCTGTTACAACAGTTATATCTACCCAGGTTAGAAATAACTGATGTTCACAGTTCTTTATCCGTTAAGTAGTTAAATACTTTTAGGAACAGGGCTTTGGTTGAAATTCTTAAAATTTGTCGCAAATGGGCGTGTCTTCAGCTTACTTTTTGTGAGGCAATATGTTATGCGCTGTAAATTACTTCTCTTTGTTACAATGTCTATGAACTTGAACTGCTTTTGAACGCAATATATGCCATTCGCTGCTGTTTAGTCTTTTTTATAATCTATAAATTGCCTACAAAGCTGTTGATAGAGAATGTTTTTTGTGTGTGGGCAACCAGATGGGCTGTGTCTGGGGCTCATAATCTTGCTAGTCTAGGTAGGCAGGGGTTGTCAAAAATTTGGGCTATGTAGCTTGAACTCTTTCCGTATTATTATATATATTTGGTGGTTATAAAAAAAATAGTGGTGGTTGAGTGGAGCTTTGGGGGTAACAGCTAAAACACGAGTTTGATCGCATAAGTGGCAGTGACATGAACTGGTTCCATCACATTTACTGTGGCAGAAATAATAGTTTCATAAAGAAAAGTTGCTACCACTGAATCCTGGAGATAAGTTTGAACTAGCTTTAGACCTTCTCCATCCTTTTTTGCAAATCCATATTTTACTATTTATTTTCAGAAGTTGTCCAATTTCGGATCTGTTTAAGAATTTGTATGTTAAGACAAAAACAAATCCACAACTTTTATTCTTTCTGCCGTTTTACAGGATATAGTGGAAGCATTACACAAACAGATGGTTATTATCAAGCTGATGGTCCTAATTCAGTATGTTCTTCTTGCCCTGAAAGTTCATGCGTTCAATTCTAGATATATTTTCTCCCTGATACAACTGCCATTACATTTTCCCACAATTTCAGCTTTATACTAATTTGAAATTTGTTGTTGTTCTATTTTTCATCGGCAATCACTTTCAGGGTATGCAATCAGATGATGGTTCACTGGTCTATTACTTGCCTGGATATGCTACTGGAACATTTGTGGGTTTTGATGGTCAATACCCTGTTTTTTCTTCCTCAGGATATATTCAGCACCCCGTTTCTTATGGATCGGAAGCCATGCCTTTCTATTCATGGGATTCCATGTTTGTCCGAGATGTGCAGAATGGAAACTCTACTACTTCTGGGATTGCAAAAACTTGTCCTGGATCTGATACTTCTGTACAGTCAAATGGTGTGAACTCCGCGAAAACAAGTGGCAATGTTTCTTCAAAATTCTCCAAGCCTATTCCTCGTACACCTCCCCTTAAATCACTTAACAAGGTAATGGTTTTTTCATGCAACGTGGGCATTCATAACAATGAGCAGTAATATATGCATTTAAGATTAAATAAGAATGTTGTTACATTGATATTTTTTTACTACGGTTTAAACATTTGAGAGTTTCAGGTGCCTCCCTCAGTTTCTGGTTTCTCACATGGCTTTCCGAAAGGAGTTCAACAGTTTGGAAGGTCTTCATTTCATAACCAAAAGCAAGGTTCTTTCCTGCATAATGGCTCCGTAAACGACAGACAAAATGGGAGAATATGGAGCGGAAATGATAGATTTAGGGATAAACCTAGCAAAAACATAGAGTCAAGTGAAATAACCCGTGGTCCTAGGGCTAAAAACAGTAGTGCTCCTTCAGGCTCACCAGTCGTGAAAGATTTGGGACTCACACTGCGTAGAAATCAATATAACCAGCCAGATTTTAAAACTGAGTATGAAAGTGCGAAGTTCTATGTCATAAAGTCCTTTAGTGAAGATGATGTATATAAATGCATTAAGTTTGATGTTTGGTCAAGTACTGCAAACGGTAATCGGAAGCTAGATGCAGCATTCCATGATGCTGAGGCAAGAACAAGAGAGAGTGGCACAAAGTGTCCACTCTTTCTCTTCTTCTCGGTGAGTTGGAAGTTTCTTCCTGTTTAATGTACAACATGCTTTTTCTTGTTCATTGTGGAGGAATCTTTTACTATCTGCCAATATCGATCTTTCATATAACCGAAGATATCACTTGTTTTTTTTTTTTTCCTTCCACCTCTTGTATTACAGGTAAATGCAAGCGGACAATTTATAGGGTGTGCCGAGATGATTGGCAAGGTGGACTTTAAAAAAGACATGGACTTTTGGCAACTCAACAAGTGGAACGGTTTCTTCCCTGTCAAATGGCATATAGTAAAAGACATCCCTAATTCTCAGTTGCGTCACATTATCCTTGAGAACAACGATAACAGAGAAGTAACTTATAGCAGGGACACCCAGGAGGTACCTATTACGCTTTCATATATTCAGAGCTTGTTAGGTCTTTGAATGACATTTTATTTCACTATTTGGTATGTTAAGAAGACAACTAATAGTAATAAATGCCATTCCCTTTGATTTGCAGAAAATATCTGTTTTTGTAATATATTTTTCATATGTTACTTGTATTTCCCTTAGATGCTACATCTTAAAAGTAAAGTGAATGTTGGAACAAAAATGAAAAAAATGTTGAATCTCTATTATTTAGCTCTTCCCCGAACCAAGTCAAGATTGTTGTACTTGTTAAAACATACTTGATTCAGTTCCCCATTGTAGCGTTTTATGAGATTACTATGGATTGCTCCCGCACACTCACACACACACTACTTACTATTGTTTCTCTACAGATTGGTCTGAAGCAAGGTTTGGAAATGCTGAAAATTTTCAAGAATTACTCTGCAAGAACATCATTATTAGATGACTTCAATTTCTACGAAGCTCGCGAGAAGGCTGTTCATGGCAAAAAGAGCGGTAAACCAGCAACTCAACAGAATGAGATTTACAAAGATTTTGATTATCCCGTAAGTTCCTATCTCTCTCTCTCTCTCTCTCTCTCTCTCTCTCTCTCTTTTATGCTCAGTGATCGTCGTATTGACTGCATGCTGTCACTTTGGTTTTATCATTTAACTCTGCCATTCCGTTTGTTTAGCTTAAGCATGTTAATGCTTTGGGAAGGAAGCCTGGAAGATCGACGCCACAAATGATGATGACTTCTGATCCAACATCTCTAGTCAATCTTACCAGAAAGCTCTCGCTTAATGTCGGCGAGCGTAAGAGTTCTGTATAGATTCCAACAGATAACTCAGTTCCAAATCACTATTTATTTTATATATGTAGGGCTATTCTAGTTTAGTTTGATTTTATTTGTTTAGGAATACTTAATATTCTATCAAGTAACAATTTGTTAGTTGAATGGATATGACACAAACTTGGATTGGCAGATGAGACAAGGTAATTTATGTCTAAAAAATGAGTTTGAAAGAAGTTTTGTAAGCAAAGATTGTTTAAATTAAGAAATAATTGAATTGATAGTAGTTCTACCGAATAAAAATTATAAATTGACCTGACAAATGAAGTCAATTACGATTGAATATCATACTAACACCAGAGTGTCTCGTCAACTCCAACAAATACTTCTGCTTGCCACTAAGGAGGGCTCCCGAAAGTCTACTTGCAGAAAATGTAGCCGGAGCACTTGCGTGTCCTCTTTGCAGCAGCGTCACTCTCCCATCGATTCCTTTTAAGCGCCTTATTAGGCGCACATTCGAGAGTACTTTTGTACGATTCATTGAGCTCATCCTCGAGTTTGCGCACACTTGATTCCCATATAATTGAAATCGTGAAAGGATGCCGACGTAGCATTGGTTCTCCTAGAGGCTCTGCTTCGACCTTATAATGCTTGAAAGCAGACGAACACTAAAAAGCTTACTTAATTTTTGTGGATAATATGTTCAGGAAGCTGACAATCAAATATATGGGTTTTACATTGCCTTTAAATCGTTAACAACCAATTACAAGCCGTCACGCCATCAGTCAATAGCGTTGACGATGTTTGGAAAATACATTTGAGGTCTCCGCTTAATCCATGCATAAATTGCCAAGTCACATATGAGAAGGTTCCTTTATGTTGTGTCCCAGGTGGCAAGAAACATCCATATATATATACGACTAAAATGCATTTCACAAGTGTCAATTGGATTAGCTTGACATTCTCGTCCAACCACAACTCGTCAACAACATAAGCTTGTGGAACAAACTTCATAAAACAGCCCAGCACACCACGTAAACGTTGAAGCTGTCAATTTGTCTAAGTCTTCACAAACTCCCAACACCATATATAAATATATACTCCGTATATGATCTCTCTCCTCCAACCTTATTATTATTTTCTTGTACAAATTAAAACATGTCTCTACGATCAAGAACCACATCCACCAAACTTCCCGGCCTAGTGCCCGATCACGCGCCGACGTCAAGCACCGCCTCCTCCAGCTCCGACGGCCACGACGACGGCCCGGACACCCCAAAAAACACACCGCCGCCGTAACCTCCGACGGGTGCCGTTCACTT
>JAYMTA010004127.1:0-13084 GCA_036897625.1 Pelargonium cotyledonis | reverse complement strand
TAGATAAATGTAATTATATAATATTCTAAAATTTAAGGATCAAAATATTCATAATTCTCATAAATTTGTTAAGAGTTTAATTAGCTTAATTGGGACATCAACGATTGGTGGTTGGATCCATGTGTTGTTCAATCAAATTTGTTATATAAAAAAAAAACAAGATACATTTATGATTAGACTCTTTTCTTCGCACCAAAGCCACGTACCTGCACGACATCGTTTAGGTTCCCACATTTTCAAGCATTTACTACACGTTTGAATTATTTTCTCTCTCCGTTTCGTGTCACCATATCTCGAGAAACAGAGACTTGGTATCTGCCTAATCAACCACTTTCTCTCCATCTTCGTCTCCGATCCGATCCAAACCCACATATCAATCCTCGCATCCTCTACTAAAACCATCTCCAAATCCACTCTCCGACCACAACCCAGAACTCAAAATGGACTCTTTCGACACTCTAAGCCACGAAGGCGAGGACCTCACCATCGATCGCCAGTCCTCGCGCCCCTTCGACGACGACTCTTATATGGGTTTCAGTTCCAGTTACTCCGTCCCCGACGAAGATTTCTCCTCCGAGCCGCCGCCGCCTCCAGTCGCCGACGAGGACTACGGAGCTGCCCACTTCGCCGACAACAACCACCACCAGTCTGCGGATGCTTACGGGTTTGATAATACCAACCCTAACCCGGATTTTGGGACTGCGTTCCAGCCCGAATCGAATGGGAATGGGAAGGCTTACGAGGACGATGATGGTGGGATCTTCACTTCCGATGGCCCTGTGCTACCACCGCCTGAGCAGATGTTCGAGGAAGGTGCTGCGTTGCGCGAGTGGCGCCGGTGAGTTTGACTCTGATTTCCTTGTTCATTTTCGGGTTTGTGGTAGCTCTTAAGATCTGAATTTTGATTCTAAGCTGCTAATTTTTACCTGAAGTAGTAAGTTGGGGTGTATTAAAATGTGATTGATTCAGCTGGATCATGTCAGTTATAGCTTAGATCTTATTTGAAAGTTACTATACATAGTTTTAGCTGTTTGACTGAATGCGTCATTGCATAAAGTTCCAGTTTTTAGTAAAGGATTTTAGGTAGCTCTTTAGATCTGCAATTTGATACTGAGCTGGTAATTTAGCTGTAGTAAGTGTGTTGGTGTATTGATTTAGTTGGATCAGGTTAGTGTATTGCTTAGATCTTGTTGGACAATTAACTTAATATAGTTTTAGCTGTTTAGCCTTTAGATCTGCAATTTGATACTGAGCTGGTAATTTAGCTGTAGTAGATGTGTTGGTGTATTGAGTTGTGTTTGATTTAGTTGAATCAGGTTATTGTATTGCTTAGATCTTGTTGGACAATTAATTTATATAGTTTTTGCTGTTTAGCCTTTAGATCTGCAATTTGATACTGAGTTGGTAATTTAGCTGGAGTAGATGTGTTGGTGTTTTGAGTTGTGTCTGATTTAGTTGAATCAGGTTACTTTATATAGTTTTAGCTGTTTAGCATATGGTGTCTGCAATCTGCTATTCATAAAGTTCCATTTTTAGGTAATGGGTTTTTTATTCTTAGCTCCTAATTTATCTGTAGTAGCTACGAGGGTGTGTATTGCTTTGTATTTGATTCAACAGCTATTACTATATGTAGTTTTGGTTGTTTAGCGTACAGTGTCTGTGAGCTGGAATGCAAAAGGTTGGCTTTTTACAGTAATGGGTTTCTTGGAGCTTTTAAGATCTGAATTTTGATTCTGTGCTGCTAATTTAGCTGTAATAGCTGTGAGGGTGTGTATTGAAATGTGTTTAGTTCGGCTAGATCATGTTAGTTTATAGCTTAGACCTTGTTGGATGATTACTAATATATGGTTTTAGCTAGCTTATGGTGTCTGCAAGCTGCTTTGCATAAAGTTCCCTTTTTTTAGTAATGAGTTTTTTGTAGCACGTAAGATCTGATTTTTTATTCTGAGCTGGTAATTTAACTGTAGTAGCTAAGTAAGTATGTATTGAGTTGTGTTTGATTCAGCTGGATAGGTTAATTTATAGCTTAGATCTTGTTTGAGAATTATTTTATGTAGTGATAGCTGTTTAGCTTATTCTGTCCGCTAGCTGCATTGCAAGAAGTTCGGTTTTTTATATGTTTAGATTTGAATCTTTTCTTGTTTAGCATTGTAGCTATTGATGTGAACATAATTGTAATTAGCCTATAAGTTGGGGAGAGTATGTTATGAGGATTGTGCTTTTATGGCAAGTATGTTCGTTCCATTAGATTAGATCTGAGTCAACTTGTTGAATTTTGTATGTGAACTTAACGAGCTTAGCTATTGTGTATGATGTAGATTAGATCTGAAAATTAGAAATTGGTTCTTGTTGAAGCATCTCTCAATTTCATTTATGATCCCTGTTTAGATGTTAAGGCACTTCAGCTAGTCTTGAGAGCATATATAATCAATTTATCTGTAAGTGTATAAGACCAAAATTGAAGATTGAAGATATTTATTGATTTCTGAGGATATGTTGGTAATTGAAAATATTGTCTTAATGTATTAAAAAAACAGTATACAGGTGAATTAAATTTAGGATTTGGGAAAATATCCAGATTAAGTTGTCATGACAACTTTAGGATCAGCAAGGAATCTTTTTAAGGCGTAGAAAAATAGAAATGACTATAGTTTCATTGGGAGTTCGCTAAATATTGACATCGTCTTGCATCAACATTATGCTTAGATGAGACACTGATGTGTAAAGAGAGAGAGAGAGAGTATAGTTGGGATGGTCTAAATAGTATGGCTAAAGAATTAGTGAAGTTGAAATTGAAGTATTGAGATTGATATCATAATAGTTCTATAAGAAGTTATAGTTTGCATCAATTCATGAAAAATTGTGTAAGAGACCGCCAATGCGATTACATGTATCCTTACAATACATGATGCTTGGATGACTATGACTATGAGAAAAAATATATATATAAAAATTAAGTATGTCATGAAGTATATACGTGTAGTTAAACAAAAGGTACGACTGTATTACTGCTGCCCTAAAATTAAATGACGGGATGCATTTAGCTATAGTAGTTTGTACTGGACTTTGACATTCAAATTGTATTAGCATCATGGTCATCAATCTTTTTTTTTTCTCGTGATTTTTTTCTCATCTTATCACAATCTGAAATCTATTATATCTGTATCTGTATCATGTTCCTTTCTTTATGTTGATTGCTTGAAGGTTCTATCTCTCTTTTGGTGGTGAGTTGATTAACTTGGTGTCGTCGTGTACTCATATTTTATCTGGCGTGCTACATAATGTGATCTTTTGTGTGGAACAATGGATAAAGAATCTTCATAAGCTGCCAATATTATCATATTGAAGCTTACATCGATCTGGTGTGCTGCCACGTGTAACATATGAAGTTTTGTTGGTTTAGATGATCTTTTATGTAGGTGGTAGAAATGACTAAACAAATATAAGAACTTGATCGACCATATTCCTTGCCAATGTCATGCATTCTTCTTCAGTATGTGATACTTTCATCCATTGGTGCAGTCAAAACACCCTCCATCTCGAGGAAAAGGAAAAAAGAGAGAAAGAGATGCGGAATCAGATCATTATCGAAGCTGAAGAGTATATACAATCTTTTTACGAGAAAAGAAAAGTTAATTGTGAAACTAACAAGACTCAGAACAGAGAAAGAGAGAAGGTAAAGCTTCTGCATTCCTCGCATATAGACGTTGTCTTGTTTGAATCGCTTCTTTCTTCTTCGAATTTCTGAAATGTGAGTACTTTTATTGGCTATTGCAGCTATACTTGGCCAATCAAGAGAAATTCCACAAAGAAGCTGACAAACATTACTGGAAAGCAATAGCCGAGATAATTCCTCGTGAGGTTCCTAATATTGAGAAGAGAGGGAAGAAAGATGCCGACAAGAAACCTTCAGTTATTGTCATTCAGGGACCGAAGCCCGGGAAACCAACTGATCTCTCCAGGATGCGGCAAATTCTTTCGAAGCTGAAACAGCACCCTCCGCCTCACATGATGCCTCCACCACCCAAACCAGCCAAAGATGGCAAAGATGGAAAGGATGCCGGGAAAGATGCAAAGGAGGGAAAAGATGCTAAGGATGGGAAAAATCCCGAACAAGCTGCAGCTGCTGCTGCTGCCGGGGACAAGCCCTCTTCACCTGCTAAAGATGTTGAGGAAAATGGTGTTGCTCAAAAAACGGAGGCAAATGTAGAAACCGAGCCCGTCCCTGCAGTATGATCGCACATCCATTGTGAGCCGTTAGTTTTTCTTTTTTAAAAAACATTTCACATTGTTTTAGTACCACGCTTACCATTCATTACTGAGAATAAGATCAGTGTGTCATCAGTGTGGCTATGAATTTGCTTATTGCTAACTCTAGGATTCTGTGGCCTTTTTAGAGGGGGAAAAAGTTACTTCTTTCATGTTGTGAAATTGTACTTCTGTTTGCAACCTACACTTTTGTAGGCATATATACCTCTGTATGGAATATGGATTTTTCAAGTTTATGTAGCTTGATTTGATATGGATCTTGTAGCTTTCAGTAGTTACTTATTAGCCGATAATTGGTTCTTTCATTTAAAAATACAGAGAAATTTTAATGTACTTGTTCATTTATGTTTGTGTGTATGTTAACTACACATTAGGCCAAACTACCTGAAACTGTTATGTTTTGGGTGTTCTACGCCTTTGAGTCTCTTAGATCATTTGACTCGAGACTTCAAAGAGAATTTAAATCGTTTCACTGTTTTGCCCAACAAGTCATGGCGACTCGCATGTGTTGTAAAAATAAAAACAAGTATTTGTTCGTGTCCTTGTCATTCTTTAAGGCTAAAACCTACTCCTCAGAAGGTACAAGAATCATAAATAAAAAGGATCCAACCAAACCAACTCATGCGTTCGTAATTAACTCTTGAACTGAATCACCAGAGAAATACATAAATACACCAAGGACACAAGGCCCTACAATGTCTCCATCCACAGCATCATTACGTACAATCAAAAGGTCCATATATATTAAAAACCACATGGCCTACAACCTTTAACACACCATTCAACAAACACTAGCACTATACGCTCACTCTTCTCCTTTGAAGAGGGCTTCACCTTAGTTTACACACTACATAAAAGTAGGAAAAAAAGATATACTAACACACCGAGAAAGTAAAAGTGAACGTAGAGCTGACAATTCAGATCCCAAAATGTAGGTCGCCTGGCTCAGAAGGGTTGTGGATGAGGTTTTCGGATGTTTGCAGATTCAGGTCCAAACTGTCAGCTCTATGTGAAAGAAAACGAAAACCCATAAAAGAGAGAGCATTAGATACCCAGCTTTGAGCACCAACAGCTACTTTTCTCTAAAAATAAAGCCACACCTTTGATGCTTTTGACTTGAAAAAAAAAAAAGTGCTTATTTCCTCTTTCTCAGGAGACTCCGCACCAACTTAGAAGTTGAGTCTAGAGGTGTAAGTAGCTTTTGGAGACCAGTTTCTTGGAATCACATCTCTTGCTGAGAGTGTTCTTCCAGATGACAAAGTTGTCAATTTTACCGAAAATGGCCCTCTCAAGGGTCCTTCAATTATGCACCAATTCGCACCCCATAGATGCTTCATCTCCACCCATTCACTCGAACCCGCCTGCCAGTTTCATTAAACCAAAAAATATGTGTTAGATTAGTCTAATTTCAGCTTCAGAATCTTCAAAATCTCAGTTTTTCCGCAACTTTCAGCGCGAACAGCTCAAGATTCGACAGCAGAACATGTCAGGGATCAACTGATTCGATCTTGGTTCTTCGGTAATAATATATTGTTTTGAACATACTTGATTATGGAAGGAAAAAAGTATGCAGAAACCACATGCACATGGTCAAGATAATATTTGATTATGGAAGCAAAAAGTAAGCAAAGAAAACGCTTTTAAGCACTATACGCATTGGCTTGTTAAGCCCAAAACAAGCATAATCAATAGAAAGTTGTAGTAAACTATGCATATTACACAAGTGCGTAGGTTTGATTAATCGGTAAATATCATAATGATTCATTAGTATCGTTACTGATTACCGTATTGGATCTTTAGCTTAATGGAATCACCGGGACTCAAACGATTAATTAGAGCATCATTATACGCTTTCTATTTATAGATAAATGCTAAAGTGCTTTGCTTTTGGACTTGCATTGTCATAAAGATGATAGTTTTTGCTTTATAGGCTCCTTTACACGCTAGCTATGCATCAAAATGCCATGGAAATGTTTTCCTAGGGCTAAAGTTTGGCTAATTTGCTTGTTTTCAGGCCGTGAGAGTTATAAACATAGCAAAAGGTGAAATCTACGTACTTCTTTTATATGCATTGAACCCACATCTCCATCTCCATCCTCAAATTCCACGAGTAGCGATAGCCAATACTCAGTTGAACCTTCGTTGACGTGGAAGGCAATGTTCTTTCCCGGGTATTTACACGGCGTCCTGAAATCACAAAACAAATCATATTCAATTTCTTAAAATCGTGCATAAATTTTTCTAAGTAAGCAAAAAGTTTTTACCCATAAAAAAAACACATGTGTTACATAGTTTAATAATAAAAAAATACTCCCTCCATCCTAAAATAAGTGTCATGTTTGTCTAAAAATTTTATCTCAAAATGAGTGTCTTGTTTTTATTTTTAGGTTATTATATCATTATTTTTCCCATATTATCCTTATCACTTAAACACATGGACAGATTTGCACATGAGGTGGGATTGAGAAAGTGAGAGTAATATTAAAAATACACTAAATTATCTTTTAATTTTTAATTTTTTCAAAAAATAAAAACAAAACACTTATTTTGTAACTAAGGGAGTATGTGCTTTTCTTGAAAACAATAGAGGTTAAAGATGTGGTCAACAGTCAAAACTTGCAGCTGTGTAAAAGGACAAGGGGAGTAAATTTGTTAATTGAATAAAGAATGTGAAGAAAAGAAAAAATAAATACTAGTTGAAAAGACAAAAGTACCCTCGAATTCACAGAATAAGTAGCCTGCAGGTTGTTTCACCCATGTCAAGCTGTTTATACTAAACTTGGTAACATAATAAATTACTCAAAGCCACCAAAAGAACAAAAACAAAGAAACAAAATTCACTAATAACAAACCACAAAAGTGACAATTGACACAATAAAAGAACCTTAGGGCTTAGAGCACACTAAAGAGTGACAACATGACAAAATAATAAATAATATTTTCGTAGAAATTATACTTAAAACGTAAGCTGACTCGTAATTTCATATCATATCGCATACCGTCTGTAAACGACGGGGAGGAGGCCTTTGTTCCTGAGCTGGCCGTTCTCGCCGGAGATAGCCATACGTCCAAAGGCGGCGCCACTGAGGTCAAAGTGGGTCCGGCCACCGGAGCAGACGCCGCCGGGGCATTGGTCAGTGACGATTATGGTCACAGCCCTCCTTGAACAAATGCTCTTGTCTAGGCACTTTACTTTGAAACATGCCCCACAACCCTCACCATCTTTGAACAGAACATTGCTCACAGCCCCAACTCTGGCTCTTAATGGCTTCACATCCACTAAAGAACCATAACCACATGCACCACCTGCAATTGTTTACCCAAAAATGTACAGTAATTGACAACTAATAGTAAAAGACAGCTAAGTGCACGAGGCTAGTCGAGCATCATTAATTATGTAAATTTTGTTCCATAACGTAAAATTTGAGGTGCTAAGTAAAATCTCAAACATAATTTACTCATAAAACCGTGTAACATAGAGCAATTATTCGATTATGTGTCTCCTAAGGTAAAACTCGAGGTCACAAGTAAAATCTAGAACAACGTAATTAACTCATAAAATGTGCTCAACAAAGTAATTTACTAAGTTAATTCAAGATTTGAGTTACGATTACAAAATTGAAGAAACTACTTCAGTGTAGAGGTGACAGTTGGTGGGTCGGGTTGGACAGTAAACACAAAACTCGTGTCCTTTTTGTGTCGGGTTCAGTCTAGACATTTTCAACCCGAGCCGAAATCAGAATTGTCTAACACTTTCTATATTGGTGCAACAAAAAGAATTGGTAAAAAAAGTGGCTTTCAGTAGCAAAATCGGGAGGAGATCTGAGGGGTCACAACAAGCTAACATTATATAATTTGAAAGTGAAATTAAAATGTGGGTAAGGTGGAGAGGGACTCACCGTCGCTGCCGTCGCCGTCGGGGCTGCCGTAACAGGTGGGGGTGGGCGGGCGCCAATGTGGGCAGGGAATGTGGCGGCTGAGCTGAGTCGACTCAGCTAAGCACTTCAAGCACAGTAACAGAAACCAACAGAACCCCCAAAAGCACCCTCCGCCGCCGCCGCGCTGCAGGGTGAGTGTGGGTTGGTGGGTCGGAGCTCCGGCGAGGAACAAGCGGCGCCACCACCAGAACCACCGCAGAGGAGTCTCTGTTTTTTAACGGTTAAAAAAAATGCAGAGCCGACAGTGTGGGAGTGTAAGAAATGTGAGTGTGAAGCTTCGGTTTGTTGGTTTATATAAAGCAGAGGAGAAGAACTGTAAAGAAGTTAGGTTATTTTGTGTGTGACCATTTTGGCCTTGATGTAGTGTGTTATTTACGGGAGATAACACTGTGAGTTTGGGGACCCACCGACGGTTAAGGCGTTGATTCCGCGAAACTGTACGTGTCCGGTTCATGGAGGTTGGATCTCTTACCGTTAATATTGTTTTTTCTCTATGAGAGATGGGAAAGAGACGTTGGAGATATGGTTTGTGATTGGTTCAATAGTGGGACCGTGGGAGTGATTGTGGTAAGCCAACTAACTCGGTCAATTGGAGGCGAACTCGCGGACACCTAAAATTCGACTTATATTTTGACGATTTTTAGTTCTATGAAGTAGACTTGATCCATTTCGAGTTTAGCAAAAAATAAATGAAATTTGTTATGAAACTCAGGTCTTTTTAAAATGGATTCAAGTTAGATGTTTTCAATACGAACATTTCGATTTGAATTCGATCGAAATTCAAATTGTCAGCTTTACAATTAATCGAGCGATCAGACTTGGTGATACTATTTTAGAATTTTGTTCATTAGGAAAAGACAGGACTGAAACCAAAATCGAGAAATTTAAGAACTAGAACTAGATCATATCCAATCGAATCTAGACTAGACCATAAACAACATGGGGGATTGGACAATCGCTAATTTGGGTTTTGGATTAGGTTTTGGTTAAGTTTTTTGACCTCAAATTGGAAATGTCCAACCCAGTCTGCAATTTCATCAAGACGAATCTTATTCTAGTTTTGTTTGGGTTTCTTTTATGCAACCAGAACCCGCAATTTTTTGTGTCGGGTTTCAAGTTCCATATGTTTTGGTTCAAATTGCCGATTCCAACTAAATTGGACGAGTTTAATTAAAAGATTTAATGTTTATTTTAAAAGAGAATAAACATAAAATAAAAAGCTAAAAATAATTTTAGTATGTATTGTGACCATAACTTTTGAAGAGACTGAATTGAACTGAGACGCGCAATGAGTAAATTCGGTCCGGTTCATTCTAAATTTTGATCGGAACCCGGAATATGAACACCCAAGTTTTGGGCAAGAATTTTGGGGAAATATTTGATGAGTGTGAAAATGATGAATTGGAGCTTTAAATTAGGGGCAGATGTTGTTGACCTTTTTCTCTTCTTGGGTTCATTTCACTAGGCCATTACTGCTCAACAACTATTCTCGTTTCTCAAGCATGATAAATGAAAAAAATGAGATCTAAACATATCTAGGGTCCTAATTTATTAAGTTTCAAGTCCTGGATCTTTGAGAGCTTCCAAACAAAAAACACAGAGAAAAAACATGGACGTATTTTTCAAAGACAAGATCTCTCAAGAATTTTTTAAGAGCTTATTATAAGAAACACATAAATATTGTGAATATTACGGGTGCAAGAGTTAGAAGACTTTAGGATTTAAACGCTAATGAGCTAAAACTTCATTAATAAACTCAAGCGAAACAGTCAAAGAACACGGTTACTTCGGATGTCAAGTGCTTATGCCATAATTTCTCTTTCTAATATCGTTTTGAGGGTTGTATGGCAATTTTCTATACCGGTTGCCATGTGTGAATACCTTAGTATTAAGGAGAACCAAAACAAGACTAACACTAGGCCATGTCAAGTATTAACATTTTGATAAAAATGGGAAATTAACTAAAAATGAGAGAATAATTGAATTATAATTCTTTTCCTCTATTAGAATAAGTTTAGAATAATGTTGGTTGGAATATAAGTTTAATTGGAATTCTCTTGATGTCAACTAATTTCTAGCTATGGACTCTTTTAGTGACAAAAGTAATGAATTATTGGACCCAATGGAGCTTTAGCATCTCTAGTTTTTGTACCTATATTTCCAATATATGAGTGGACCACCCATTTTAATTTGTTTGGGTTATTGACAAATTTAATATCATAGAAACTTTTTTATTGATAATAAATATTGTATTGCCCGTGATGTAAGGCTTATTGTCACATCCATTTGTTGAATCATGATTTGTTCTATAATTTTAACAAAATTCTATTTTGAGATTTGTAGGGTAATGTGTATATAGATACATGGACACTAAATATCAAAAAGAGTTGCACCAAACTTGCACTAATGATATGGTGCTTCTTCCACTCAATTAACTAAATATAAATACAAATTAATAGAAAGGTGATATTATAGGTATATTTCATGAACTTTATTAAATTTTCTCCGTTTATACAAGGTATCTTAGAGAGAGATTAATGAACTAGAGAGAAAAATAAGGCGCGCGATGTTGGAATAAATTGAAAATTGATCAACATATTTAAAATGGCCCTAAGGCCAGAACTCATCGTTTTGTTATAATATACCTGTTGTTGGTCATTTTGATGTCATTTAAAAATTATTCTTAAAGTTTGGTCAACCCCCTTGATATTACCCTACGGCCAAACCCCATGCATTGTTTAGCCATAACATGTATTGGGTTGGGTCATTTTGATTTCTTCTAGAGACTATTTTGAAATAGTTTAAATAATTTATGCATAATGTATCGTCCATCCATCATAGTTATATCAAACCTCTCATTCATCCTTCCCTAAATGAGCAATGAAATATATATTAATTAATTAATTAATTAATTAATGTTTGTAAAATTATCATTATTATATTTTTATTTAATTAGTTTTCTCTTGAGTATTGGCTTTATAGTATTTGTGATTGATCCAAGGCCCACGGTTCTGGAAGATAGATGATGATTGTGTGAATAGAAGAAGAATCTTGACAATTTTGTACTACTATATTTAAGAGTAGACTGTTTTTTCCACCACAAATTTCCAAAAGAAAAATATTGTGTGTTTATACATAAATTATATTTGTCTGCATATTTCCAATTTTTTTTGGAAGAACTCAAGATAATGTGACAACATTGCCGGCAAGCCATCTTATTGCAAAGATTCATCTATAGACATAGTTTAATGACAAAATATCAATTGCAAAAAACGAAGAGAAAATATATCCCTTTTTATATCAATACTTTAAATATTTATTTAAAATATTGTTTAATTATTGCTCGTCTATAAATGAAAATAATATGAAGTGAAGAATTAATAACGTACTAACGCGACGTAGAAGTGGAATGATTTTATCAAATTGAAATATATCCGAAAATCTAAATGATGCAACTATTATTGTATATAATGGCTAAAGAACGGTTTACGAAAACAATCCTAATTTTTTCGGTAAATTAATTCCTAAAATGTAAAAAGAAAAGAGTGGCGGTATAAGTTATGAATAACCTTATATCAAACCTTAGATTAAATGAAATGTGAAATAAAAAATTCAAAAAATTATTGAAATACAAAAATGAAAAAAACGCCTTCTAACTAGTACTCTAAAATGCGAGAATATTATAGTATATGCTTTATACATAAATTATGTACAGTTTAACTTCAAACATTAACTTCAAACATTAACTCCAAACATATATCTTATTGTTAAAATACGATACATGTATTGCACAAAATTTAAAAGTCATGTTCGATGCCAATATATTTCAAGCAAATTCGTCATGATCAACATTGAAAATGTTCCAAATCTCGTTGCACTAAAATGAACAAACAATACACCATATAAAATTTGTTGCCAAGTGTTCAATGATATATGTCTTAAGAAAACTCATTTTTATTCAAATAAGTGAAATGTCCCCTCAAAATATATAGTTCCCCCCAATCAATGCAATCCCAAGCCTCAACCACATCCACACACTCCACATTTCTTGTAGGTAGAGACTAGAGACAAATCATCTTTTACCCTATACTACCCTACATGAGACACATGGATTCAAAGAGAATGAGAGAAGCCAACACCATTGTTGACTTGTGCACATGTTTGATACTTTGGTGTGGGTCTTGAGACTAACAGCAAGTTCAACTGTTTAAAGAAACTGTAGCAATAAGTGTGGAAGGAGGGACCAATGAGACCTTTGTCCCTACCTAGATATGGAAATCTTAACATGTGCACAACTGCAGGATGTGTCATTGTTTTGATTAGTTTCACCTCCAACTTCAACTTGGGCTCCTTCAACATTTTACCAATATGTAAAATACCATATTGTATGTCATATGGTAATAGAAAATTTACAATAGCATAAACTTAAATGATTACAATAGTAGAGCAAAAGTGTTGAAGTTCTAAAGTCTGCTCAGACTTCCAATCTTGGTTCCTAGATATGGCAATGAGGCAGAACACGCACCATCTAGCAGAAATTCAAGTGAGTAGTACTCGAAAATTCAATTGACGATGTGTGAGAATCTCAATATAAGGTTCCAAAAGTAATGTCAGTTGACGCTACATTATTATTTGCCATGTGATTGGTCGGTAGTGATGTCATTATGAGCTCATAATAGTTACTTCATGAGTTACCCCTCGTAGGTGTCTGTCAAGTTACAAGACTTCATTTACCTATCAGTTGCAAGTAACTTGAGATTCTAGTCACGTGTGCCTAACATGTTAACATTGGTGTGATGTTCCTCATGGTAGAGATAGAAAAATTATGATACCCTCTAATGAGATGCTCATGCTCGGCATCTTTTGAGCGTGAGATG
>JAYMTA010004126.1:0-13086 GCA_036897625.1 Pelargonium cotyledonis | reverse complement strand
TTTAAAAATAGAAAACTTAGCCCAGCCCACGTAACTGGCCTGATCCAACAAATTTGGTGAATCACGCTCACGCCACGCTACGCCACACGTGTGCTTTTTGAATCTACAAGTGCTTGATGTTTCTTCTGGTGGGCCCGCACCTTTTTTTTTAATAAATAAATTTAAGGGGCAATCATCACCTGATCTCAAGACCACAGTACGCAGATATGACCACACTGCCCCTGTTGGGCTGGTCTACGGCCCATGTATTCTACTCTTTGTACTTCGGCCCAAATATTCGAAGCCCATTACACTAGATAATTTTCATTAGTCTTATGTAGAGTTGACTATTTGAACCCGAGCCGCATTTGAAATTCAATTCGTATTTTTGCATGTTCTGGGTGGACAAAACAAACTTAATCGAGTTTCAGGTCGTTTCGGACAATTTACCACGAACATGAGCGTTTTGCACGTAAAACCGAATTCCGATCCACAATTCACAACCCACACTCCTTTGAAGTTGGGTTAAGTATTTATAATCCGAGCCTACTCGAAACCCAAATTAACAGCTCTAGCCTCAATGTCTTGTGATGAATTGTTTCCTCCAAATTTGCAACCAAAAAAAAATTGGCTTTAATAATGCATATAAAATCTCTACTACAACATAGAATACAAGAACCATTGTTCTTTACAATTACAAAACAATCTCTTTGCCTAGACTCTTTCATCATAATCTACTAAATCACTAATACACATTTGCAACATATATATATGTGTAATACCAAAACCTTAAACTTAACTAATGTTTCTTAAAATTGCTTCTCTTTCTGATACATATTTACAAAAATACCCTCTCTGTGTGACCCTTATCTGCTTTGGAAGTTGAGGGTCTTAATGCAATAAGCATACATGAAAGCAAAAAAGACAGAGAAGCCCACCAAAACAGCAGCAACAGGTCCCATGAAGTTTGGGTCATACCCAAATCTGTCCTGAATGAACCATTTTATTGTAGGGTTGGGGCTTATTCCTGGGACTATGATTCGGGTCTCATCATCACCATATTGGGACACTATCAGTCCATACACTGTCCATGCCACTGGGCAGATCCAATAGTACCACACCCACCACTTTGGAATCCTCTGAAACAACAACAAAAAATCATATTAGAAGCTGCAGAGCGACGCAGGACTGAATCTCAGTGTATCGTAACAAAACTGCTCTGCTGGTCATCATTTGTGCCCTATCGTGTATTTAAGTCGTTAAAAGGGGATGGTGAGACTTACCGGTCTTGGGATGAAGAAACCCGAAAAGAGATTGAAGAGCGCGTAGAACGCAGCTGCGAAGATCGCTGCGACTTGATGGTTCGGTGTGATGGAGACTGTCATCATGCCATAGTATGTGAAGTAGAGGAAGGAGAAGAAGCTGACAAAGAAGAACCAGAAGAATTTTGCAGCTGTCCATTGGAAACTGAGCATTGCATACACTATCAGTGTGTAATATGTGGTTTGGATAAACACATATGGTATCTCACAAAGCACCTACAAACAAAAAAAAGAAAAAGAAAAAGAAAAAAACAAATTGAGTCTTGACGCAACGGTAAAGTTGTTGACTTGCACTGAATAAGTGTCGTTTTAAGGTTATTCACGTACCTGAGCGAGCGCGTAAGGCAATGCAGAGTACATCCCAGCTGCCCGTTCGCGATAAAACACAGTTCTCTCAACCGCAACTATAGGTTGAACTGTGGAGCAATTGTTGATTCCAACAAACAAAACAGCAGCATACATAGACCCAATGACCATGAGGAGATCACTTGAATTAGCCCTAAGAAGAAATAAAATGTGTCTATTAGATAAAACATCGGGAATTTATAGTTCAGGGACTAAAATGGAACAAGACGGTCATTAGTACCTTTTATCGCCAACCCTCCAAAAGATTGTCCCAACCATGAGAGCAGCTGCTAGAGTGAAAAAGAACCTAACAAGGTTATAGTCAGGACTTCTCCAATAAGTCCACCATTGCTTCCACAAACAAGACTTGAACTGTCCCATTGTTGATTGGGAGTACTGAGTTGGGAAGTAGAGGTCTTTCGCTCCTGCCGGCGGCGTGCTTAGCTCTTTCACGAGTGCCTTGTTTCGCCTGTGGAGTCGAGTTTTAGTACTAAACAAGCAAATTTTCGAGATTTTCGTAGAGTTATATGTTTATATGTTTCGCTTACTGATGCAATGATGATGACTTGTAGTGCTCGGCGAAGTCCATCCCAAGGCGAACCTCAGCTGCCACTGAGCTCACTTCAAGCATCCACGTCGCGGGGTTGTACTTCTCCTTGATTCTTGGAACCCCGGGAATCGCCTGCAAAACAAGAATGAGAATGAGAACGAGAATGAGACAAACACATTATTGTTTGTTTCGGTAGCTTCTAGAATGGCATTTGGTACCTCGAAGTACTCAACAATCTTGTGCGAATTGCGACCCAGTAGACCCGAGTAGATCACTTGGCCTCCTCTTTTCATCAAGAGAAGCTGATGCACAAAACAATAAGATTCTGATAAGCATTTGAGAAACTGAAGAAAGCTCGAGGCTACGACAAATTGACAATAGTTAGTTACATGTACCTCGTCGAAGGCTTCGAAGATATCGATGCTAGGCTGATGAATTGTGCACACAACAGTTCTTCCAGTGTCCACAGTGTTCCTCACAGTCCTCATAACAATAGCAGCTGCTCTTGCATCAAGTCCTGAGGTTGGCTCGTCCATGAAAATGATCGAAGGGTTTGCGACGAGCTCCACAGCTATTGTCAGTCTCTTCCTTTGCTCTGTTGACAGCCCTGTGATCCCTGGAAGCCCCACTATAGCATCCTTGAGATTGTCCAGCTCAACCAGCTCCATCACTTGATCCACAAAGATCTGAAAACATTGATTTAGATTCAATTACCGCTAAAACAGATACCAGTTCTGATACCATGTTAAACTGAACTCCGGCCATATAGCTGTAGATGTTAAGTGGCGACAGACTGCACATTTTTTCAGAGAAAATGACAATGCGAGAGACTTTGACTCGGTTTTAAGTACTCACCATCTTCTCCTCTTTGCTGACTTCTTTGGGGAGTCTGAGGAAAGCCGAGTAGATCAAGGATTCGCGGATAGTCACTTGTGGCGAGTGGATATCGTTTTGCTCACAGTATCCGGAGATTCTTGCAAAGGTTTCTTGATTCTTGGGGAACCCGGAGATTCTGATGTCGCCTTCAGTGTATCCTCCCGTCTTCCTCCCCGCAAAAACACCCATCAAGGTAGTCTTCCCACCTCCACTCACTCCCATCAGCGCGGTCAGGACTCCAGGCCTAAACGCGCCTGTCACTTCCCGGAGAAGTTGGAGCCTGTCCTCAGCTACTCCTTGCTCTTTCATTTCCTGCAAGAAAAAAAAAAAAAAACCCGAATTTAGCTACGTGCACATATGTTGAGAGACCTATATCCCGAAGAAGGATAAAAAGATGGATTCTTTACCGGAGGCATGTCAACGTAGTAGTTCACGCTGTCAAATGACATCGCGAGAGGAGAGAAGGGAAGAACCATTCCTCTATTGGGAGCGACGCCATTGGCGCCTTGTAGCGAAGAATCCACATTCCTGTTCAATCCATTCGGGTTTGATTTGCTGCTCATTCGTCGCATAGTCATTTCTTCTGCAAGATTTCAAGTCCATGTAGCAATGTAAGTAACTACATATTTAAAATATAACCCGAATTGTTAAAGTACTAACTCGTATTGTTTCCATCAGAAGTTGATAAAGATCGCAACATTTCCCGTCTGTCATTCTCTTTCTCCTCCACAGGCTCTTCTGATATAACAGCTTGTGGCTTTCCCGGAGCTATTTTATCACCAAAAAAAAAAAAAAATGACAAAATGAACCGTGTCAGAAATCAAGAAAACGACTCTCCCAATACAAATTTACAAGAAAGTGTCAAGAACTCACGACTCAGGTACATAAGCGCGAGTGTGAAGAGGATGTTGAAGAGGATTGTGAAGCCTAGAAGAGCAAGAACACCAATCCAATACCATCTCTTTTCAGGAAAAACGTCGAAGCTCTCAAGAACCGCTATCCCCAATTTAGTTTTTCCATCTGAGGCCTGCAACAAAAATTGAATGCTTAGTAACATTCCTTGAAAGGGACTTAATTTGTTGAAGAACAATGAGGAAAAATGGCATACCAGTTTGTTCATCCACCTAGGAGCAAACATCTCATTGACAGCAAGTGCATTGAAGGCATAGGTGAGAGGTGAGACCCAATAGCCCCAAATCCACCAGCTCGGGATCTGACCTCGAGGGAGGAGAAAACCTCCGAGCAAGAACACGAGAAGTAGAGTGAGAGCACCGCCGGTGTTGGATATGATCATGGTCCTGCACACTCCTGCTGCGAGCCTAAAGATCCCAGCAGCCATTTGTTGTATCAGAAACACCACCAGTGTCTGCTTGAAAAACCTGCAAATGATAAACACATATAATGTCAAGAAACCAATCTTTTTAATCACGTATCTTCCACAACTTTGTACATGACATCAAAGAATCTCGTAAACAGTTAAAAGTCTACTACATTTCAAGAAACGTTACAGTTTGCATAACAAGTGTCTTCGAAATTCAAATGCTATATATGTTGTTCACAGTCTACAATATTGCATCTCAGAATCGATGATATGAATAGTAACGTTACCTGCTAGCTTCTGGAGCAAACCCCATGGTGTAATAAGTCATGATCATCCAAACAATGGTCTCGAGGATCGAAATCGGGATCCGAAGAAGGAAAGTAGGGAGAGTGAAGACCCATGGAGGGTGGAAGAGAAGGTCCCTTTGCTTGTAAAACACAGGGAGTCTCATGATCATGAGCGAGAGCTCGGAGAAGCCATTGAACATGTTGATGATCATGGCGAAAAGAAGAGCACCCATGTAGAGTGAGCCATCAGCTTCATTGTTGGTTTGCAATTTGGTCTTGATGAACACAGTGGAGCCAATGATGGCCACAATGATGATCTGAACAGTCTTGAAGATGTAGACAAAAGAGTTCCTTTTGATGAGGAGCCATTCTTTGTCAAATGAGGCCTTGAGGAGCTCTTTGGTTGGGACTGTGTATTTTTGGTGGACAAGAGCTGCTTTGTGGCCTTGAGACTTGTTGTATGGGACTGAGAGCTCATTCTCCAACTTCATGCCCAGATGGAACCTTTTGAATTTGCTTGCAAATTCACTCACTGGGACATATCTGTAGGCTCTGTTCCTGTCTGCCCAGTATTGCTCTTGGTCTTTTCTAGAAGTCACCTACACAAATATATAATGCAATTTTTCAAAATTTTGGCCTCAATTGGGAAAGTGAAAATGGATATTTAGGGCTTTCAAATCAAAGCACATTTAAGCAATTTTAGAAATGGAGCTAGAATAATGTGGGTCTAAGCAGGTCGGGCCAAAAGACACAAATTTTTATCGGGTTCATTTCGTCAATCACAACTCGTCCTGTCACTTGACAAATTTGGTTAAGGCTGACAAAAAAATTGTTTGTCAACAACTTGTGAGAATTACTATTCGTGTTTTCATAGACTCCTCAAATCAAGTACTATGTCTCATAGACTCCTCAAATCAGCTCATTTATGAATAAGCGAAAGTTACTATTCGTGTTTTCATATCAGAAATCAGTAGTCACGGAAGTGGAGAGATTAAAAAATATTTAGATGAAAGAGCAAAAAAATTTATGAATAAGTGAAAACTACTATTCGTGTTTTCATATCAGATATCAGTAGTCACGGAAGCGGAGAGAAAAAAAAATTAGATGAAAGAGCAAAACTAGAGATAAAAATTGAAAGATCAAGGGGATGCCATGGCCTCCCCTTCCAGTGAGTAGCTCGAGCATTATACTTTTTTTTTTTTTAGAAATTGAGATTATGGCTGAGAAACAAAGGCTCTCTAACTAGATGGAGTAATCGAAAAAAATGTGGGTCGGGCCAAAAACTACACACATTTCTATTGGGATACATTTCATCAATTCTAACCCGTCCTTCACATAATACGTCATGTCATGCCGAAAAAATGTTACCCAATAACGACAAGTGAGTCTTTTACCTCTTGCAAAAAATCAGCTGTGCCCTTGCGCTCGGGGCACCGGAAACCACAGGTTTCAAAGAACTGGACGATGTGGTCGCGTGGGCCCTGGTACACGATCTGACCCTCCGACAGGAGGATGATGTCATCAAACAGATCGAACGTCTCAGGAGCCGGCTGGAGCAAGGACACTAAGATGGTGGCGTCAGTGAAGTGCACAATCTGCTGCAGGCACTTCACGATTTGGTACGTTGTGGAGCTATCCAGACCCGTTGATATCTCATCCATAAACAATGTTTTTGTGGGCCCCACAATCATCTCTCCTGCTCCAAAACAAACATTCCATGGTAAGAATCAAAATAATAATACTAGACCAAAATAAATACTTCGGTTCGGTCCGGTCCGGTCCGGTCTAAATTACTAGCTCTTTTATTTGTACCGATGATAACAGATACACGTTAGTTTTCATATTGATATATGCAATAAAATTCACCGATTATTGTTGATAAATTATGTATTTACAACTTTGTACACCAAAAATGTCTATAAACATGTTGATGAAGGTATGGAATTTCACGGATAAGAAAGCTGTTGTGCTTCCTATTTTTCCAACTGAATGCATTGCAATTGATAATTTAATTAATGTACGTGATCTCTTTCGATTTCAACGAATATAAACTATTAGATTTGATATTATGGTCCACTATTAATATTATACGTAGATTATATCCTAGATTTGCATCATTATATATAATAATGTAATTTTTTTAAAAAAATTTATATGTGTATATGTGGTTGGTGACAAGCCACTTGAAATTAAAAAATAGATGAAAGTAACATATTTAGTGTTTGTGGGTAGGTAAATGTCTATGATGATACTGGAGTCCTACCTATGAAGACAAATATGTCTTACAATTATAAATGATAATAAATATAAAACAAAACTTTGGAGATTTGGTCAATAAATACATTTAATTTGTAGCAACTTTTTTGCTTAATGTTCTCATGAAACTTTCATAACATCAATTTTTAATTTTGGAATGTGTCATTGTGATAGACATTGAGAATCAAAGTATATTAATATTGTTGAAGAGATCGATTCAAGTATTCAACTTTATAATTTATTCAAAATGATGAATGCAATTTAATGGGCAACCAACCTGTCGTTACTCGTTTTTTCTGACCACCAGATATCCCACGTTGCATCTCGTCTCCGACAATAGTGTCTCGACATATATCAAGGCCTAACAACTGATTTAATCAAGACTATTGTTAGATGGATAAAAAGCCGATTAAAACCTCTCGTGTACACTTTTGATTAATCTAATTTAGTGTTCCAATTTATTTAATAAAAAAGTGAATAAAATTGAAGAGATATTTGGTGAATTTGTATCTATATGGTAGAGAAAAAGTTGTTGGCCACCCCAATAAAATTCAAATTGTTAATTAAAAATAAATAAATAAAAAATATTTTATCCACCAACATTCAAATGGGCCTGGGCCCAGAGTAGGTGAAATAGAGACTTTTCAGTTGTTGCAAAAACTATAAAATAAATCAACATAAACAAATATTTTGGCTGCTGAGTTGTTAATGTTTTGCCAAAAAGTCTTTGAAAAAATATAATTTGTAAAAATAAATTATTGATCATTTACTATAAATAAATCAATGGTTGTGGAAAATATTTCAAGTACTTACTTTGAGAGTGTAATCTGTAATTAGACTGTTTTCAAGTCCTTGCACAGCTGTTGCCTGAAAAATAATATAAACCAATAAATTACAAATATATCTAATATTGATGTAACGTGAGTTTCGGAGATGATGACAATTCATTGTTTGGACAGACACATGCACGATTTTATATGAAAGAATTAATTTCAAATCTACCTTCATGAAAAGGTCAAGTACTGCTTCGGGTAATATACCGGCATCCTTTTCTCTTCTTGCAAGTTCGGTAAGAAGATCTGCAGAAACCAACGTATAGTTATTAAGAATGAATGTAGTTAATTAAACAAAGATGAATTATTTATAAAGTTAATATTGAGTTTTCATTTACCATATCGTGTACCGATGCCCTGACAACGAGCTGAGAAATCTAGGGTTTCTTTAACCGTCATTTCTCCAATGTGCACATCATTTTGGCTAATGTATGCTGATGTTTTTTGTGGTACAAATTCACTGAGCCTGTGCCCATTGTATGTTACTTCTCCTTTAACCTGGTTAATTTAATTTCAAAACAAAAATCAATAAATATTAATTTTATTAAATAACTATATTCTTAATTATTGGTATATTTTGTGGAAATGTGTAAAATTAACAAACCTTCAAGCTAGGATCCAATTTTCCAGCCAGTGCCAGCAAAAGAGTTGTCTTTCCCGAGGAAGGAGGACCTAATAGAAGAGCCATCCTGCAATAAATAAATAAATAAATAAATAAATAAATAAACGAGCAATCGAGTAGATAAATATCATTATATGTCACTTAATTTAGTGTTACGCTAATACTGTCAGCTCACACATACCACATTAAATATGTCACAAAAAAATATTATAAATTTTTGTACGATTAAGTCGGCATACGTATTCTAGATAATTGAAACCAACAACCTGATCTCTACTATCAACGACGATTGTTATGTTTTTATGAAGTAGCTAGGATGGTGCAAAGATACATTTCACAGAGTCTGTCTAGTTTAATAAACATCAATGTCATGATTAATTAATTAATTACCTTGATGGCTTGATGATACCAGAAGCATCTTTGAGAACTGTGAGTTTGGTTCTCTTGGCCAAGCTGATTCCAAGCAAACCAAGAGCTGTCTCAGCCATGTTTCTTGCAGCATTGGGCAAGGTTGGTAGAGCTCTATTGCCAATGTAGCAATCTGCTTCTATGGTTAAATGCTCAAATCTCACTTCTACTGTTGGAAGCCTAATCCCAACCCTGCAATCGTACACAAAAACACCCGATCGCGTCAGCGTAAGAATCACGGGTTTCAGTCAGAAAAATCGCACCTCTGCTAGAAAATCGAAGAAAAACCCGTGCACAACTGTAAGAATAACTGTTCATTATGTGACAGAAAATTGGTTGGCATTGAGATGACGGGTTCTAGGCGGTGACATGTATATCTAAAAAGACAGAGAGAAAATGTCCATATAAATGATACTCCTGCAATTGTACGATAAATTATGTGTCTTGATATACGTTTTAGCTGCATTATTAGTACGTTATGCTTATTTTAATATACTTGAAAGTAAGGGATTGTGATGATTAGTTGGCCACATGACCTTGATTCCTCCTTGAGAAAATCTTTGGTGGATGAAATATACCAAATTGTCTAATTTGTTTGTCTTTGACTAAGAAAAATGAAAGGGACAATTATTATTATTATTTTATAGTCATTATTGGATTTTGTTTTGTTGAGAAGTGGATTTGAAGTAAAAATCCAATTACTTGGAAATGAAAACTACAAATAAACCTATTTGGAGAATGACTTATATGATTATATATTTGTAGTTTTAGATGTTTTGTTTTTGGTATGCACTTGGTTTATACTAAAAGAGTAGAAAATTTTAAAAAAATTCATACCTTATCTACAACCTTACACTTATTATAAATAACAAATTACTATAGTAGAAATATTTTTTCAAAAATATTAAATAGAAAAAATTGAATGGTTCTTAATTACTAGATTATACAAATTGGGTTTTATTCATGTAGCATGTTTGAGAAATTGCGAGTGAAATTTGAACCTGAATTGACTTAAGACTCAAAACGCGTAACTCGAGCAAATACACACCTCTTTTTGAGTCGGGTGGGGTTTGGGGTTTGGGTTAGTCCCTCCCAACACAAATCGAGAAAAACAAACCTGAATTCTGAATTGACGTCTCTAAGCATAATTTGAGTTATAAAAAGTTACTTACTTATCGATTCTGTTTCTGAACTTTCTCAAGAACTTCTCGTTATCTTCTTCGGCAGACCGAAAGACCTTGTCGATGAAGTTTTGTCGATCACTGACATCGAGTTTACGAACATCAACCTCTTTTTGCGGCACTTTGTTGCCATCATTGTCCACGAAAGTGTTCATGATGCTTGTTCTCAGCCTATTATAGGTCGGAAGCTTCTCGATCGCCGCCCATTTCAGAGCCTCCTCATCCTCGTCGACGTGGCTGCTCCGCCGCGAGTGCCTCCCGCTGGTGAACACCTCCTCCATGCTCCAGCTGCTCCGGCTCACGCTCCGGCTGACACTCCGGGTAACATTCCGGCTCGCCGACCTTAAGGTTGTTCGGGCCTTTTCTATCCCGTCCATCTTTTACCTCTGTTTGGTTGCCGAGAAAATGGTCAGAAAGTTGGGGTTATGAGTACTGTTCATGGCTGACATGATCGGAAAATAAAAATGATGTGTGTTTTCATGTGTAGCTGAAATATCGACCGATCTCTCATTTGCCTTTTCATGTTCAAGGGCATTTTGTTCATTTAATACAGTAGAACGACTGATTAATGGAAAATTTTACTTCAAATATCATTTTCTAAAACTCATATGCAATGCTTTTTTTTTTTCTTTCATTTTCGCATAAATGTAACAAAATAACCAAAATTCTCCTAGATCAAATAATTCACGAGGTGCCGTTGTGTACATGAGTTTCTACACAAGACAAAGAAAAGGTTTTAAAAAAAAGAATCATAGCGTAACGTTGTACATTACTAAAATACACTTTTGCAACGAGATGATGGAATCAAGATACGTTGCATTTATGTATGACAACAGTATAAAATGAATGAAAAATAACTCTTTCGAAAATGTAGTAAATTATTGAAACAACCCTCTCTACAACGTAAAGATCGAATAGTTCTGAAGATACCGAGTCGCGTACGAGTTTGGAAACAAGAAGAAATGAAGATTACAAACCTTAAAAAACACTTTCTTCTTGTGTTTCTTGAATTGGTGAGCTTCTTGGAGGGAGATGGAGAGAGAAAAAAGTTGGTGAGTTTTTTGTCTTGTTATTTTTTTGAGTCTCTCTCTCTCTCTCTAAAATCTCAATCTCTTACCAATTCTTTGCCTTTGCAAAGAGAGAGGAATGGGAGAGATTTGAGAGTGAACTCAAGTTTTGAGCCTTTTTATATGCAACAAAACAACACAAAGTGTGGAGTTGGCAAGAGAGAGGAGAGAGAGAATTTTCTATGCAAAAATTAAACTGTAGAATTTTGGGAGACAGAGACCAAAAGTGTTCAATTTTGATGGCCTCAAACCAACCCTTTTTCCTCTCTTTTCTTCTTTTCTCTCAATTTTTTGCTGCCAAACTTTACATGGGACTTTGTAAATTTGGTGCCCACTTGCTCACGTGACTTGTAAAAATACGAGCACGTGATTGTATATATTTGGCAATTTGAGTTTTGGGTTTCTGTTGGAAAGACCTAATCTATGATCCATACTTATATATATAGAGCTGATGATTAATTTGGACTTGAACTGGAGAATACCCGAAACTTGATCCAACGTGCATGAAATAGGTGGTACACAAAAATTAGAATCGATCAATTATCGAATTAGGCCGGATTTATCCTAAGAAGATTGCAACTCGGATTGAATTAAACAAACATGTGTGAAACCCGAGCTGACCCAAACCCTTTAGGGTGGGATTCATAACCCACAAAATTTCGACCATAAAATCCAAATTGTCACCTCTAAACTAAACTCAAAAGGTGTTTTAACATTTGTGTTGAATTTGTATTAACCGACTAGAAAAGTTGATCAATTTCTTTTATGCGACTCGAACATGCAAAAAAAAAATGCTTATTAAAACTAGTGTGTCTAAAATTTTGAGTTTAAACTGTCAGTCCTGCGTATCCATTAGATCGTTGCGTTTGTTCTTTCTATTTGAGCAAAAACGAACAATCTCATGTATGTATTTAGTATACATAAAAGAAAGTTGAAATTGACACTTGGGAACAAAATATTGAGTTGAAAACAGGTTGCATCTCCATGCAAATATAGCCTCTAAACTAGGCTAATAAACAAGAATATATTGTGAAAAAGAAAGAGGATATGAAAAGAATATTCATTAGCAAACACGCTGTGTGGTTTTGTATGTATCCATATATTTTTAGAGAAAGGAAAAAAAAGAAAAGAATATATCGCCAATATTGACCAAATTAAAACCTTATAAAACAACACATATCTATATATATATATTTATTTATTTTGAGATGGAATAAAAGGACACTATTGTTGCAAGTAGTAATGTGGATTTGATTAGTTTTGTGAAACAATTAAGCTAAAAATAGTTGGACAAAAGTGAGAAAAAAATAAGTTAATTAAGAGTCGAGTCTCGGAGTTAACAAACATTAGATAGATTTATTATCGTTTGAAGTATTTCTATAAAACTGTTTAGATGTTCTAATTTTTGTGCTCAGTTCAAATTATCTAGACTATTTTAAAATCTGTATGTATTGTTTTTCTTTTCAATATCATTTGCATACACGAGAGGTTTTTCATATTAAAAATCTTCTTCTATTTCTTAAAGAAATAAATCTTATAGAATTATGATCATGATGTGGAAATTAATCAAAGAATTGTCCATATATTTGGCTGAATGGTTACAAAAATTATTTTACAAATATTGCAACCCAATGGATAGAACATGTTGAAACAATTCCTCAATTTCATACAAAAAAACTTGTCATCACATTTCTGTTAATTTCTACTATATCAAGGACAAGAGTGCCTACATATATTAATCACTAATTAACTAATTAATTGAACTTTTGTATTAAACTAATTAACAAATCAAACAAAAATTAGTACATATAATAATAATAATATATACTTTATCCAATTACCCAAAGGCCATTATTCAGAAATTAATTAGCATGTGCTCAAGAATCCAAATAAAACATTTTTTTTAAAGACAACTTTATCAAAAGTGTTTAAATTCCATTTTTGTCATATGGATGAATAAATTCCTCTTCCTTTCTTTTTTTTCATGCACTAAAAAAAAAAAATCAACATGAGGGTGGCTTTTCAGAAATTACTATTCA
>JAYMTA010004125.1:0-13086 GCA_036897625.1 Pelargonium cotyledonis | reverse complement strand
TTTGAGGTAAGTTTAGTAATTGTGTATTACTTTAATAAAAATTCTACCAATTAACAAGCCACATGTGTCATTAAAAAATTTAAAATCAATTAAAAATAAATTAATTTGTCACGTAGCAACACATAAACAAATACAAATTAATTAATATTAAATAAAATACCCCGTCAGCGTCGCATTAGCGACGTTAACGGTTTTGTTAATTAAACCTAACGGAAGGATTCACGTGACCAAATAGTATGAAGTCCGGGTACGGGTAAAGTTCAAATATTTGTTTGTGACTTAAAAAGTGAGTTTCTCATAGCATTTATACCAAAACTAAAAACTGGGTTTGGGTGGTGGGTGCAGTTGTGATGCTGTTTTGTTATTGGCCCAACGGGCCCATTGTGATTCTTTGGTCACTTCAGAGTTTTGACTTTCTGCCGTTACCACTCACCAGTCCACTCCAGTTTAATTCTGGCAACAAAATACAGTATTATTATTTAAGAGGTTTGATAGGGTACTGTACTGTACTGTACTGTGGTGTCTCAGATTTATTGAAGAGAAAATTGTCCGTTGGCATTTATTTTTGGTACAGAGGGCACATGAAAGATAAAAATAGAGAGAAAAAGAGATGCTTTTTGTGAGTGAATATTATGTAGTAGATTGGAGAGGATACACAATAAATATTTGATTCTGAAAACTACTGTATAGTATACAAGGCAAAGTAGTCAATTCATAGCCATAGCTCATTAGCTCTCTCGTAGCTTTTGTCTACCTTTTTTTATCAATGGTCTTCAAGTTAATTTGTCTTCTCATACATTTTTTTCTCAGGCAAGTGTTCACAGGTTTATGTCAGGCATTTTGTGATTTGAGTGTTTCATTGTGAAACAAATTGGATTCCAAGAGATTATTGGTGTGTTTTTGTTCTTTTCTTTTGTTTCTTTTAATTACTCCAATAGATTCTTTGATTCTTACCTTTTATAAAGTGCTTTGGTTGATCTTGAGCTGCCCAATATTGACACAATATAGGGCTTGCAATTCATGCATAATGAGACACACTACACGAAATTAAAGTGTTTTGACTCACACAATTTATAATCGTGTCGTGTTTGTGTTGGACCTTTAAATCACTCACGCACACACAATGAAATAGTCGTGTTGTAACACGCACGACAGATCCAACACCCTCACTTAATTAAGAGTATAGTTGCAAATACATCCTAATAATTCTTCAAACTTGTTGGGTCGTATAGTGTCAAACATGTTAGTGTATCGCGTATAATGTATTTTGTTGTGTTCATGTTTATAATGTCATGGAATGTCATGTCAATACGGCCTATTAGTTACCGTGTTAACATGTTTCATTCATGTTAAATCGTACAACACAATTACTAAAAGTGTTTTGTTCGTGTGGAATCGCGCAACACACAAACAACTTTATGTGCAAGAATTGCCAACTCCAAATGTATATTGGGTGCTTGCTGGGTAGTGAAAGAAAAAAAAAATACCATTTCTGATCAAATAAAATGAAAAGCCCAATACCAAAAACCCATGTTTTGGTCCAATAAATTAGAAAGACCAACTTAAAGAGGCTTGAAGTGTAGGTGTTGCTCCTAATGGCCCAGGCCTCTTTTGCTGAATCATAGGCCTCTTTGGTCTCCTCCATGCTATCTGACTCTACAGGGTCCCACAGCTGATGTGGTGAGACATGATAGGTTCTCCAAGTAAAATCAAGATCTTACTATGTCCTGTGGAGCAAACATTATCATTCTATCCAGAGAATCTAGTTGTCCCATGGTTTAGCAATGTTTCTTTTTATTTTTCTTGTAGCTGCAATTCTCTAGAAAATCTTGTGGATCAGATTCAACTGAAACTCCACACCACTAATCTATTAGCTGCTGCAACATTCTGATGTTTCTCACACTGCTTCTACTTCTCTCACAAGCACATTTGGGTTTCACCAATCAGTAAATATCCAATTTCCTATTTTCATTCTTCTGTCATTTTGAATACTTTCTGTAGCATTATAAACGAGTGAATCTGGGTTTTTGATGCATTTTGGATCAAATTTTCCATTGATAGCTTCATGGGTAGTGTTGATGAAATGATTGTTTTTATGTCAGTTGATTCATATTTGGCAATCTAGATTTTGGTGTACCATGGTGTGGATGAGAGGATGATTAGGACAATAGTCCTTCACCAGACCCATCTCTTGCCCTCACCAGAAACTCCACCATTTAAGAGCAACCCTGAGGTCAATTTAAAGGTGAAGGTGCAAGAATGGTTGTCTCTTGTGAAGAGGAGCAAGAACATTGAGGAATTCAAGCAAGCTCATGCCCAAATCCTCAAATGGGGTTTCTTCTGGAACCCCTTTTGTGCAAGCAATCTTTTGGCCACATGTGCTCTCTCCAGCTGGGGGAGTATGGACTATGCAACCTCGATTTTTGGGCAGATTGATGATCCGGGTACTTTCGAGTTCAACACCATGATCAGAGGAGTTGTCAAGGATATGAATTGGGAAGATGCCCTCAATCTGTTTGATGAAATGCTCCAGAGAGGGGTTGAACCCGACCAATTCACATACCCGACGATTCTCAAGGCCTGTGCCAGGTTGCGAGCGTTTCGGGAGGGAATGCAGATTCATGGGCTTGCCTCAAAGCTTGGATTTGAAGATGATGTGTTTGTTCAGAACAGCTTGATCAACATGTATGGCAAGAGTGGGGACATAGCTCTTGCTTCTGCTGTTTTTAAGCAGATGGGTCACAAGAGTGTAGCTTCTTGGAGTGCAATTGTTGCAGTTCATGCTAGCTTGGGCTTGTGGCATGAGTGCTTGATGCTTTATGGGCAGATGAGAAGTGAAGGGTCTTGGAGGGCAGAGGAGAGCATATCAGTGAGTGTGCTCTCAGCTTGCACCCATTTGGGTGCTCTTGACTTGGGAAGGTCCATACATGGGTCCTTGCTGAGGAACATGAGTGGACTCAATGTTATAGTAGAGACCTCTTTGATAGACATGTATGTGAAATGTGGGTGTCTGGAGAAAGGGTTGTCTCTCTTCCGAAAAACGGCGAAGAAGAATCAACAGTCTTATAGTGTGATGATATCGGGATTGGCCCTGCATGGGCGTG
This sequence comes from Pelargonium cotyledonis, assembly GCA_036897625.1. Lineage (NCBI taxonomy): Eukaryota > Viridiplantae > Streptophyta > Magnoliopsida > Geraniales > Geraniaceae > Pelargonium > Pelargonium cotyledonis. The sequence continues at coordinate 9,982 of JAYMTA010004125.1, read as the reverse complement.
GGAGGGAAGCTCTCGAGGTCTTCTCGGAAATGCTCGAAGAAGGACTGAAGCCGGATGATGTAGTGTATGTTGGAGTTCTGAGTGCTTGTGGCCACGCTGGTCTTGTAGAGGAGGGTCTTCGGTTTTTTGACAGGATGAGAAATGAGCATCGGATTGAACCAACAGTTAACCACTATGGCTGCTTGGTGGACCTCATGGGCAGAGCTGGGATGATTGATGAAGCCTTGGATCTGATCAAGAGCATGCCCATGAAACCAAATGATGTTGTCTGGAGGAGTCTTCTCAGCGCCTGCAAGGTTCATCAAAACTTGAAAACCGGAGAGCTTGCAGCTGAAAACTTGCTTCAGCTGAACTCGCGCAATCCTGGCGATTACTTGGTGCTATCAAATATCTATGCAAGAGCTCAGCGTTGGGACGACGTTGCCAGGACTAGAACTGAGATGGTCCGGAGAGGATTGATTCAATCGCTCGGGTCCAGCTCCGTTGAAGTCAAGAGGAAGGTGCACAAGTTTGTTTCACAGGACATGGTGCATCCAAAGTGCAACGGGCTATATGATATGATTCACCAGATGGAATGGCAGTTGAAATTCGAAGGCTATTCGCCGGACACATCTCAGGTGTTGCTTGATGTAGATGAAGAAGAGAAACGAGAAAGATTGAAAGGTCATAGTCAAAAGTTAGCTATTGCTTTTGCACTTATACATACATCCCAGGGGTCTCCCATAAGAGTAGCTAGAAATCTCAGGATGTGTAGTGATTGTCACACTTACACGAAATTCATTTCATTGATCTACGAGCGAGAAATCACTGTAAGGGATAGGAACCGGTTCCACCATTTTCGTGATGGAACTTGCTCTTGTAACGATTACTGGTAAATTGATAAAAAGTTTCAGTTCCTAGCTTATGTAGCAATTTTGAACAAATGCAGAAACCAATAATGAAACTGAAATTTTTATTGAAAAAGTTGAACAGTTTGGCTAAACTCTAGAGCCTCAAATGCTAAATCATTCTAATATCAGAAAATGTATGATCAATCACCTGAACTAATTTAAGCCAAATAATTTATGAGCATATTGTTCAAAGAATCTACAATCCAGAAATCCACTTTCTCGGAAACCAAACAGAGACTTAGTTAAGGTTCAAACATTAAAATCAACAGCAAATAACAACGAAACTAGCTTGGCTAAACTCTAGAGCCTCGTACTTTTAAATTAGTCTAAAATCTGAAAATGTAAGATCAGTCACCCGAAATAATTTAAGCCAAATAGTTTACGAGCTTATGGTTAGGATCCAGAAATACACATTTTCAGCAACCAAATAGAGAGTTAGCTGAAACTTAAACATTGAAATAAGGAAAAAGTCTCAATTTGGTTCTCGAACTTTGATGTTTTGTTCCAATTTGGTTTTTGAACTTTTTTTAACCAAAAATAGTCCCTAAAATTTTGTATTTTGCCCCAATTTGGTTCCTGAACCTTTGACCCGAAATGGTCCCTGAACTTTCACATAATGACCTAATTTGGTCCCTGAACTTTCACGTATTTACCCAAAGTGGTCATTGCCATTAGAGCTTATATCAAAAGTTTAGGAACCAAATTGGGTCATTATATGAAAGTTCAAGGACCATTTCGGGTCAAAACAAAGTTTAGGGACTAAATTGGGGCGAAACATGAAAGTTCAGAGACTATTTTTGGTTTAAATAAGTTTGAGAACTAAATTAGGGCAAAACATTAAAGTTGAGGGACCAAATTGAGACTTTTTCCTTGAAATAAAAATAGAAAGTTTGGGATGAGGTGAGATCAATGTTCAATTGCATACCAAATTGAAAAGTATACTTTTTTGCGGGCTAAAATGTACAAATAAAACTTTTAAATGTACCAATTTGACAATTTTTTTCGCTTACTTTTATTAATATGGATACATATATGGGCCTGTTGGGGTTGACATGCTCATTTCTTTGTGTTTTGATGAAGCCCATTATCATATCAGATGCAGACTACACAAGAGTTAAACTTTCCTTCTGTTTCTGGGCAACCAAACAGAACAAAGTTGAGAAACTGACGCCCAAGTACGAGAAGCAGACCAAATTGACGCAACCTTTTCCACCTCCTCTTTTGCAATCCGAAGGTAAACACTTTCACCGTTGGATTGTATTTATTGCCTCCAGATCTCTTTTAGCAACCTTATTGTTTGCACTCATTTTGCCTAAAAATTGAATTAAACTATTGAATTAACTTGATGAAATTGCGGTCATTTCAGTTGATTTTCTTTATATTGAATTTAGGTTTAGCTAGTTGGTGCTTGTACTTCCATTCTGTCTATTGACTGAGTCACTGAACTTGAACTCATGGATTTGCTCTTAAATGTGTGTTCCTCTAATTGTTGGTTCTAATGTATTTTTGTTTTGTTTGACATAGTTCAGAATTTCAGATTCTTTCCATTTGTATTTGTATAGATTCTGGTGTGGTTGAGTTCCTGAATTCCTTTTCTATTATGCTTGGGAAGATGAAATGGTTGTTGTTCTAATGACATTATTGCTGCTAAGTGCTAAGTGCTAAGTGCTAAGTGTGTGTCTGTCGTGTTTTCAGTGATTGGTGATATGCAATCATAGGTTGCTTGTTGTTATAGAAGCACTAAAGAGATGCAGAAATTGGGTGATTTCAAGCTTCCTCAGTTCTTCAATTATCCACCGTATTTCACGTATTGTCCTCTTCCCTTTGCTTGCAGTTCTATTTTGTATTTAGTTTGGGAATTTTTTTTAACAAATAACAAATCATTGTTCATTGAAGTCATCTTTTTGTTGTGTGGAAACAGGCTCTGCGACATACTCCCTGTATCCCAAAAGGAGTGTCATGTTTGTCTTGCATTTTTGTCCCAAAATGATTGTACACTTTCATTTTTTTAAAAGTTAGTTATGTATGAATTGTCAATAGTATCCCTATAGTAAGTCAATTAGTATCTTTTGAGTTTGTTACAACACATCTCCATGTGTATAAAATAGGAAAATGTACAGCATTAACTAACTTCCCTCCTATTTTCACAAAATAGAAAACAAGACACTCATTTTGAAACAAAGGAAGTAAATCATATTTCTGAATGCATACGCAGAAGTGTGTATCTCTTAGTCTTATCAATAAGAGGAATTCATTATTAGTTGGAATGGAAAAGCTCCTCATTAGTTCTACTAAATCCATAATGTTCTTCTCCTAAGTTTAAAATCTTCTAAACCTATCACAATAGACCTTTCTCAAGATAAGCTATTGATCGAGCAACTATATTTTTCATTGTTCGTCTTTTGTACCAGAAGATATGTGATATAAACAATGGTCACATATACTTCTTTCATTTGTTGTATCTCCATATTTTTATTCTCCATTTGGAGCTTTTTGGTCATTTTAGTCATGCTTTGATATCTATTTTCAGTTTGCAACCAGTAAAGGATACACGAGAGAAGCAGACTCAACTTTGGAAGGAACTTATTCTTGATTATTGTAAAGCCCAGAAGATTTTTGTGATTGGACTCGAGGAAGAGTTTCCTCTATTTGCAAATCCTGTCATTGAAAGTAAGTTATATCAAATCAAGCTTAATGGTAACCCTTTTTCTATCTTCAAAATAACTTACTTGGTAAGTGAAAGCATGGAAGATTTTCATATAGTTATAACACACAGCTCAAGTTTTATGTTCTGGAATTATATGCTCGGGATGATTTGGTATATATATTTTAGGCTCTTTGTAGGTTTGGATGATTGGCGGATACACTGATATTTTGAAATTTCCTAGAGAATTCCTACACTATACAACAGATTTACAGAAATTTCATTATGTTGTTGAGCTATATCTTCAGACTTTGATGTGTAGAGCTACTTCAAAGTAGATGGCCAGTCATAAGTACCTCCTTGGGAGTTGGGATCTACTGAACTTAATTTAGACTAAGATATTTGGATTATCTGGTACCATGAGTGCATGAGGAGAAAAACTCATTTGATCGTGAAATAGTACCCCATATATTTGTGTCAAGTGTTTGATTGATTCAAGAGGTCTCAATAGGACTATCGCCTTATGTTCCTCTCACCAAGTTTCTCTGTGAAAAACCATATCTCTGAGTGAAATATATGTTCTGTACGTAAGTTCCTCTGTGCAATGGCTCTTCCTAACTTTGCCTATGAGATAAATTATGATTCGACTGTGTGTTGCAGGATCTCTGAGTCATGAAGCTAGGAAAGCATTCCTCTCAGCCTTAGTTTCGGAAGGTTTTTGTCCTATTAGCATTGTTTTCTTACTTAGGTCATGCTATAACATTTTAGAAGTATTAGTTATAAAAAATGGAATTCTCTTCCAACAGGACGAGCTGAATGGCTGGATAAAGGACATAGAAAGTGTCTTCTCCTCTGGCACCGGATTCAAGATTGGGCTGACATTATTTTAAGCTTTGTGAGTATTTAATGAAACTTGATGATACTCATTAGCAGTTCTGTTTAATTTCCTCTCATTTTTCCCCTGAAAACCCAATTAGTCGTACCTTTTATCAGGTGAAAGACAATGGATTGGAGGATAGCGTTATGACAGTTGAGGAAATACGTACTGGGATTGAGTCTCAAGGAACAGGTAAAATTTTTAATTGCTTTGGATCCTTAGTTTTGTAGGTTGATATGAAACAAAAAATAGACAGTTTTCCTAATTTTTGTCTTAAAGCAATGGTTTCATTTGAATTCATCAAAGTGGCAAAGAAAGCCTTGTGAGAATGGATGAAAATTTTGAATTTGCAACCATATTCTAATTTCTGAGTGTGCTAGTCCAGTGTTTTAAAAAGCGCCAAGCGCACTTGAAGCGCAAAGGTCCTTTGGGGCTTAAGCGCGAAGCGCACCGTGAAGCGCGGGCTTCATTGAAGTGAAGCGCACTTTAAAAAAATTAAAGAAATTATTAACTTAACATATATATATTTATATACTTATGTTTGGATGATAAAATTACTATTAAACAACACCATAAATCATAATCTATAAACGTTTCAACTCTGTTGACAAAAAAGACTAAACAAGTTCAAGTTAAATCGTAAATAAAAAAAAATAGTTCTACTTAGAGTTAGACAACTCTATTTTATAGAAAGAAGAAAAACATAAGTTTTAGTCACAATGATCATCATCATGAAGAGATGTGAAATCATCATGTAAGTGTTATCTTCCTCATCTCTATAGTTTGTACTTTGTAGTTGTTGTCGATATTTTGATATAGTTTCTGCGTAGATGTGTTTCTTTTGGGTTTTTTTTTAACGTTGTAAACTTATAGCAGCCGTAAAGGTTGGAAGTTGAAGGGTCTTTAAATAGGTTTATAGAGATTTTTATTTACTGAAAGTAATATGAGCGTTAAAAATAAAAAGCCCTAAAAGCGCGAGCTTCATTGAAGTGGTTGGGCTTTTCATTAAGCGCGGGCTTTTCAAAACACTGTGCTAGTCATTTTCCATTATATGTACACTCACACACACACACTTTTGCTATGTAATCCGATTAACAAACTATATTCTATTCCCTGCGTTCTGTTTAATTATAATGTCTTGTGCTATATCTCAGAGCTTCATGGAGTAGACAGAACCATTTTAATGCGAGCACTGATGCTACTAGAAAACAAAGGGAAACTTGCAATCTTCAAGGGGTCTGCAACTGATGATGAAGGCATTAAATTTTCTGTTTAAGGTTACCGTTTCCTGGAAGGTGTTACCTAAATCTGAATCTGTTGGTTTGATGTTGTTGATCAATGACATCGTTCCTGCAAATTCGAGCAGAGTATCTGAGCAATTCACTTTACATTTTCGCAGATGATTGTAGAGAACTCCTACTCCTTGTGTATCTGTGCGTATTAGTTTCTTGCTCTCAAATAGGACTTGAATTTTTAAATTTTGCTTGTATCGATTGGTGTATCATACTAAAAAAATTGTAATAATGCACTGAAATAGATTGTTTTCTCCAGTTATCACAAGAAAAGTAAAGACAGATGTTTGGACAATAATGTTTCTTCTGGTAAAAATGGACAAGACAACTCTTTCTTGAACTAAAAACCAACATCGTTGTAACTTATCGAATTGTTGCAATGCCTAATTGAGAGGTACAGGCAAGGTCCAATTATATGCTTTCACGTATCTACAACCTTAATGGCATAATGTTGCAACTTAAGAACCATTATTGAACCTTGCATTCCTATGCAACTCAAATTATACAGGCAGAAGTGGACAACAATAAACAAATAAATGTTTCTGTCGAGGTGATCCTATAAATATTCCCGCATGTTTATCCAGTAACAGTGTATAAAAACACTCTTTAACCATAGGATGGAGTCAGGCACTCATCAACCATGTCAACAAGATTTGGGTTTTCCAATGCAGCTGCCACCCGTTCTTTATCATTTAGTTGTTTGTTAACTGCATATCAAAACAAGAAAAAAAAATGCTACACATCAAAATGTATATTTATTAAACCCACGAATCATAAATCATGTGTACAGGCGAGTGTGTGCATGAAAGAGAGATAGAGAGAGAGAGAGAGAACCTGCAGCTTCAGTAGCATGAGTTCCAGGAGCCACCCTGATATCCACCTAAACAGTGGTGAAGAAAGATGACTAAGAAAGCAGAAAAAAGAAGGTAGACTTGCCCACAAAACCATAACCAGAATACAATATTACCACATAAATGCCTTATTTCTAGTCACGAAATATTTGAAAATTTGAACCCAGTCAGAATGAGGACAGAAAATCAGGGAAGAACTAAAAAATCAAGAAGAAAAAACCCCAGCAAATTGTTAGACCCAAAAGAAGTTTACATAATTACATATACAGTGACATTAGAGGGAGTGAGAGAACAGAAGGCGAAAAAGGAAAAAAATAAATAAATCAGACATAATGCACAATTTCAATCACTACATAAGATGCATTATATAATTTATATTAGGATAAAAGTGAACCTGAATGGATTATGGACTTAATAGGGGTTCCGCCAATGTACCACATGAAACAGTCACATAAACCTCATAGATAACAGGGTTGCATTTTGTGGAATATGCTAAGTCAGTTTTTGCAGGAAGAATGGGTGTAGTATAGCACTGCATGACTTCCTATTGTAATTCATCATTACTTTACATAAACATAACCCATAATATCCGACATAGCTGAAAAACCTACTTCTATTGTTCCATCTAGGGGTGAACAGATTACCATGGTATCTTCTAGTTAAAGGTGTCCTGCACCAGCACTGGCATTATGGCTCCATGCTCTAATTCAATTTTACTACCCTTTGCTTCACACACACACACACACACACACACACACGCATTTAATACAATTATATAATGGCTTGTTTCAGAGTTCAGTATACTTTAAGCCATTTCTTCAATGTTTTTAGAGTCAACTAATTTCCCTTTATTGCTTATAAAAAATGCTTTGATGTATAAATATCTGTAGACAACAAGATTATTGCAGTAGTTTTATCAGAGAAGACAAAGCTTTGCATTTTTCACACTTACCTATCAAATTAAAATGTACCCCATGAGGGAAACACATTGAATTTATACCCAAGTCATTATGTAATCAGGGCCATCGCCCTCCAAAACGTACATAAGTCAACTTACCACAAGTTAACAGCTAATGGTTGAAAGATATGAGAAAAATTATTTCAGAAACAGTTGTCACAAAGTTCAAATGCTAAATAATGGGCTTCAGTTGATAGTAAAATAATATGTGAACAATGTTATTAGATCAGCTAATAAAAATAGCAATAGAAAGAGGCATACCTTGTAACGGGAAGGGAGACTCCTCAGAAGTTTCACTCGCAGGCAAAGACCAATGATTGTTGCCATGCTACAATGTTCAACTGTGGGAGTAAACGTAACCCTGAAACAGCATACAATCATTCATTTACACTTTACAGGAAAGGAAATTGAAGTAGTATAACTTGATAAAGGATTAAAGTTTAATAGGAGATGAATTTTGAATTACCTAACATAACTAAGCTCGTCATCTACTTCAATTGCATCTTCACTTATTACTTTGAGCTCCTCCAAAGAGTAAGGATGCTCTGGATCTTTTATATCTCTAATATGATTTGTGAATGTTAAGGGAAAAAAAAAGGTTTGTTTATTGAAATATAAAGAGTGCTAAAGTTGTTCCCTTTGTTTCATCTTTTATGAAAGTTAATGCTATAGAGAACAGATTCAGAAAAAGGGTAAACCATTAACTTCACCAAAATTTCACTCATACTGAAAGGATATCAAAAATTTCTAGTTGGTCGATGGGTTCCACAGCATACTCATCCACATCACAGGGTGTAGTTCGAGACCGACGTTCTTTCTTTTCGTACACCACAGGATTAGCATTAATCAGCTCAGAAACCATTTCCAATGCTCAATTTGGATAATAAGTCAATTTCTTTTTCTGTAAAACAGCCCAACATTATTTCTTTTACTAAAGGTGAATCCCTGAAATCCTGAATTTTATTGTAAGGAAATGGAGGATAACGCCTCACCACACGATACAAGTAACTGACAGCCCAACATTTCAAACTTCAAATATATACACTAACAAAGCAGGCATAGAATTTTCCAAAAGAGCCACATGTTATGCCTATCTTTCCTTTTTCTCTTTCACACATTATAAAATTTACGTTGATTCATGAGTAGATTACAAAATCAATAATTTTATCGAATGAGGCTAATAATATGGAAAAGTTAAAAGGTAGTTTATCTTAGAGGGCGAGGCTTAGCACAAATGTACAGTTAAAGCTGACCTTGAGAGATAACGAGATATTTTTAAGTCAGGGAACCAATTTCTTTGCAATACCATGGGTATGACTGCATACAAAAAGGACTCTCCCCATACCACAATGGTGGGAACCTCATGTGCCCACCCTAATTTAAGTGGCATCAATACAATCAAATCAAAGTGAGGCTTAGGGACCTTAGGCCAATCTTGCCTAAATAAGACTTAAGAAGGACAGTTCATTGAGTTTGAATCCTGGTTTAACAAAAAACCTAACAGCTATGTGGAACTGTGACAAACATCATCCCCGCCTACCCCAAATCAGCCTATTTATTATCTATGCACCAATCCAATTAATATACAGTTAGCAATTCAAAAATCAAAGCACAGCATCCCTTGTTGGCATTATTTCAAACAACTTGTATGCATGGCCTCAGTTTACAACACACGGTAAATCACAGAAAGGATGGAGGTACAGAGAATTGATAAGGTCAAAGCTCACCGGAGTTCCGTTGGTCAACGGCGTCGTATACGAAGCTCCTTCCGCTGGCGGCAGCAGAATTGCTTGCAGCTAAACCTAAAACGATTGATCTTTATGACTCTACACCGAATTTTATACATAAATAGCGACCAGAGTTCGAATGATAAACATAAAAATGCAAAAAATTAACCCGGAACGTTGATAACCCGCAAATATTTTCCATGGAAATATACATAAATGACAGAAGAAGAAAAGAGAAACTCGAAATTTACCTTTCGGAAGGGAACACGATTTTCCTTTTGGATTTTGATCTCGCTCTCTGAGCAAGGTTATGGGAAGAAGAAACCGTTATTAATAAATACCCAATACGACGTCGTATTTGTAGGGCTAGTACATCATGACAATAAGAGGTAATTACACAAAACACCTATTTACAAGTGAGTTAAAACACTTAGCCATATGTACTTTAGGTCGTTATATCTAAAACATATGAACTTACCATTTAACGGTTTTATAATTTCATTGTTAGTTTCACCGTTGGTTTGACGTAAAAAGACTAATATAACTTCTAGCAATTGTTAACCAAACAAGCCCTTAAGATATGAACTTAAAAAAAAAAACAAAAAAGCAAAAACCTAAACTATTCTCTCGTGGTTCTCTCTCTCACTCACCTCAACAGCTGAACAGCAACAACACCAGCAACCCCATCTCCTCCATGGCGGCGGCGGGTCCGCCTCCCTCTACAGCAACCCACACCGCGCGGC